>JACGDI010002959.1:1218127-1270424 GCA_014898725.1 Jacaranda copaia
TTGTATGAGATTTAAAATAATCTCCTATAAGAAAAACAAATCTTGTATTGTTAATAAACATATATTCAGAAATAAGAATTTGATGTATTAAATATGATATGGTCAAATAAATTTTCAATGATGTTAACAATTCAACAGTATAATCCATAAATAAAATTATTTTAATAAGAATTACTATTTTTTTAAAAATAAATAGTAACAATAATAACAAATAAAATTACCACAATTTTGGATTACATTATCGCCATCGTGCGACCTCATTAAACTTGTAATTAGATATTCAATTTTCTTAATAAAAAAGTTAGTTATTAGAAATAATTTCAACTGGCATGGAGTCTCATCCCCTCCACCCCCCCCCCCACCCAAATAGTAAATTTACAAACTCCCATAACTAAGATAGATTTAGCAATATCATATAGAAAAAATAAGCTTACCATTCTTGTTAGCATAATACATTTAGAATTAAGAATTTGATGAATTAAATATGATATTATTAATTATAGTCTCATTTATACTACACTAGCAACAAAAAAGCACAATTCATAAATGAAACATTTTGGAAACTCTGCATTCTTTTTCCCAGGATATATGGTAACACTAATGATAAATAAAGCCACCCTTTTTATTACGGTTGCATTATCAGCATCATACATTCGATTTTCTTAATAAAAAATATTTTCTAAAAATAATTTCCAAATGACACTAATATTAAATGAACAACCGAAATAGGGCAGAAAACAAAAGCAAATTTACAAACTTAAATCTTATCATTCTTATTATTATAATGTGCAGGATAAAGAATTCGATGTATGAATTTGATACAATCAAATAAATTTCCATTTATACTAACAATTCAGAAGTATAATCCATTAATGAAATTATTTTTGGACATTTTTTCCCAATATATGGCCACAATAATGATAAATAAAACTCCCCATCATAGATCTCACATCAAGCCTATAATAGATATTTACGTTTCTTAATTTAAAAACCACTTATAAGAAATAGTTTCTATTGGCTCTGGTATGAAACAAACAATTCGAACAGGATAGATTACAAAAGCAGATTTGCGAACTCCCAGGATTGAGAGAGTATATCACAATGATATCCTATAATGAAAATAAATTATAGCTTTCATAGTTTCATATAATCAAATAATTTTTCTTCTGTCTTAATTTCATAAATGAAATATTTTGGAAATTTCAGCATTCTCTCCAAAGATATACACGTAACAAGTAATGAATGAAATTTCCCCCACCTTTTTTGCCACATTATATATCACCATCATGGACCCTTACATTAAACTTAAATATTCAATTCTCTCATTGAAAAAAATTATATATCAAAAATAACTTAGATTGGCACTAATACAAAATCAAGGATAGCAATTGAATAGGATACAATAGCATATTTATAAATTCCAATTCAAAGATAGATGTTTATTAAACAACTGATTCAAAAATTTAAATCAATTTGTAACAGCGCATGCTCTCACACTTGCCTCAATCTCCTCAAATTTCGTACAACATTTTTCAATCTCACTTCCTTCTTTTCATATTAGAAGTAAAGCGTGCAACCAAGTGAGAAAGGAATATTAAGGAGAGAGTTATATTAAGTTCACACCAAACTAACAAAAGTCTATAACTTAATGACCCGTTGGTTACGCCAAATCATTTGGTCGTATCTAATCTTGCATCTCTAGATCCCTCAATAAGTAAAGTATCATCGACTCTCTCAAATATCTATCCATATTCATGATTATTCATACACAATTCAATATAATTGCTCGGGCTGTGGATAATAGAACATAAGTAGATACTAAATTAGTTATTCCCCCAACTTCTCATGTCAATTAGTTTGTTCTTAACAGCATTTCTAAACATGCCTTGATGCATTGAGTCATCCATGGTTATTGGATAACATGGTAAAGCAGCCTCATCAAACTTATATCTCATGATATATTTCAAAGTCCTAAAGAATATGAAAAATAAGAAGGGCCTACATACTGAGAAAACATGACTCATTAGTCCTTTCCTTTAGGGGTCATCTCAAAACATATGTGTCGATATGCATCATGGGAGCCTCCACTTAATTTGAGAATATCACACTCTAAACATCATAGCCCTAAATTTAGCCCCTATCTAAATCTAGTCACTATCTAAGCACCTTAATTTGTGCACCACCTAACAGTTACTATTTGAAATACTTCTTTGATAATTCGTATGCTTTTAACCATAAATAAGCTTATTGTGAAGTTTAGATATAGTTCAAAATCGATTAAAAAAGATCTCATATTAGCTTTTAAGGCAGCTAAGGCAACTTTAAATTATATATATTAAGCTTCTATTGCTCTATTATCGGCACAAATATAAAGTATGAATGTAAATAGTGACATGTATTTGGTAATTTTCTTGAACAAAAAAGAACAAATCAAGGAGATGATATCAACAACAATATACTCATAAAATATGAAAGTGAGGAACAAGGGCAAAATGCAAAATTGGTCCTTTAACTTAAGCTCACTGGCAAAATAGGACTTTAACTTTTTAGGTCGCAGAATTGGTACACCAACTTCTGAATTTTGGCAATTTGAGGACAAATTTGGTTGTGATTCCATTTTCCTCCAACCTAATCCTACATGGCATCCTATATAGCGTCGCATGGTGATTTGTCAGAAACTTCTCTCCTACATGGCATGTGCGATTGACACCTAAGGAAAAAATCACCATATTAGTTGAGAAAAAAAAATTGCCACATTAGAAAGCCTACACTTAAATTATTATTATAACTTTAAAAAACTGAAAAAAATAAAAAAACCCACAAAATCTTTTCTGCCCATTTCCCCCCCTGCATTTTATCAAAAAAACTTTAACCTTTTGCATTCTCAAACAATCAAAAGAAAATGAAAAAACTATCCCAACAAAAAACCCTAGTTCACTAATAATCCAAGAACCAAGGTTAAATTTTGCAAAAATCGCGGATCATGTGAAGCAAAAGTGTAAGACTTTTGGAGAATGGTGCTTGTTAAGGTGGTTATTAAGCAACAGAGAAACCTACATCTTGCTACCCCATTCTATCGTAAGTGTTCATTTCCAAATAATAATGTTTATAGTCACTTTTTTTGTTGGGTATTTAGGATACAAATGGGTCCACATTGAGGGGAAAATTCCTGAGTGTATGAGTTCTTTATTTTGTGAAGAATTTTTGCATATGCTGTCAGGGCCACACATACTTAAAACCAATCGTTGACCAAATATTTAAAAATGGTCCCCCC
Source organism: Jacaranda copaia (assembly GCA_014898725.1). Taxonomy (NCBI): domain Eukaryota; kingdom Viridiplantae; phylum Streptophyta; class Magnoliopsida; order Lamiales; family Bignoniaceae; genus Jacaranda; species Jacaranda copaia. The sequence goes on from JACGDI010002959.1 coordinate 1,221,402, forward strand.
CCAATAGTAGTGTATTGTCTATATCAAATTTTATTATTTTTTCATATTATAAAAAAATTCTTAATTAATTAATTAATTATTATTTTTAGACCCAGAAAGTTCATCCATCACTGTCGCATTGTATCATGGCGGTGAGTTCCAATACAAGCCAATTTCTAAGTACCTTGAAGGGATATTGCATAAGTTTGACTACATTCTTGCTCCTTACTGTGATTGAGTTCTGAATAATTGTTGTGCAACTATTGGGTTAGTTGGGAATCATAGTTTTTTTTATAAAGCAATCCATGGTTTTAAATAGATAAATGATGGAGAGTTGTTGAAACTCATTACCAAAGCATTAAAAACTTCTAGGGAGATGACATTGTATGTTGCAGTAGACGTAGTTGGTGACAAAGTTGTATTACCTGAACCTCATGTAGCACATAAATAGGTTGAGGGTGATGAGAGTAAGAAGTAGATTGAGGAAAGGGCTGAGGGATTATGTTTAGATAAAAATGATGAGGTCTTGGAGTTGGGTGATGTGGCAGTTGAAAATGATGTTGGGAAGAGTGCTGAGGGTGTTCAAAATAAAGTTGAGAAATGTACTGAAGCTGAGGGAGTTCATATTGGGTTTGAGGGAGGTGCTAAGGGAGCTCAGGTTAGGATTGAGGGGGGTGATAAAAGGGTTTAGCTTAGATTTGAGGAGAGGGAGTTCAGGTTGTGATTGAGGGGGGTGTTGAGAAGGCTCCACTTGGGGTTGAAGGGGGTGATGAGAGAGTTCAGTTTTGGATTGAGAGTGATTATCATAATGGAGTTGAAGTTGACATTCAGATGGATAATGAGAGTGTTGAGAAAGATCTCAAGAGGGTAAATAAAGGTGTTGAAGTAAATGTAGAAAAGGACAATTTAGAGGGTCAGGGGTAAGATGAAGATGCTGAATTAGATCAAATATTAGCAAATATAGACCTTTATACTTATGTTGAATTAAAAGCCCCAATTGATGTTGATGATGTTGCTTAGTTTGAGGATAGGAGTGATAATGAGTATGTAATGAGTGAACAAAATGATGGGGGTGATGTTTCACTAAGCCAACTAAGTCCTAAAAATAAGAATAATGATAGTGAAAATGTTGGGGATGATGAGAATGAGGACAGTGAGGGCTCTAAGTGCAGTAAGAATAATTTGTTGGGTAGTAGCTGTGAGATAGCCGAGATATTATAATCTGATGATGAGAACAAAAGATGCAAGTACCCTGTATTCAACCCTAAGAACATATGGAACCCTAAGCTTGAACTGGAGATGATATTTTCCAATAAAGATGAGTTCAAATAGCCTATCCAATCCCATGCCATAGCTACTAAAAGAGATTTGAAAATAACCAAAAATGATAAACAAGAGTTTGTGCAAGATGTGGGAAAGCTAATGAAAGTACTTGCCCTTAGAGAATAAGTGCCATAAAGTTAAAGGATGGAGTACTTTCCAAATTAGATAATACAATCATACACACACTTGTGGTGAGAAGTTTGATATTAAGGCAATGAAAATAAAATGAGTATCTGATAAGTACTTACATTTGTGGAAATCTGATCCAAAAAGGAATGTTGATGGTATAATCAAGGAAATGAATGTTAATATATCTAAAGATCAGGCCGATAAAGCCAAGAGAATGGCCCTACTTAAGCTTGAAGGTGTCCCTGATTGGCAATATAGGAAGTTGTAGGACTATGTTGCTAAAATTAAAAGAACAAATCTAAGGTCAACTATTTTTTTGTGTATAGAAGTAGTTGAAGGTCAGAATAGGTTCAATAAATTTTACTTAAATTAGGTTGTAGGCCATTTGTTGGAGTTGATGGTTGTCATCTTAATACACCACATGGGATGGTCTTATTAGCTGCAGTTGGAGTGGATTCAAATAAAGGTATTTTCCCCTTAGCCTATACTATGGTATCTAAGGAGAATGGTGAAACCTGGCAGTGGTTTCTAACTGTGCTGAAGCAAGTTCTAGACATGAATGTTCCTGAAGAATTCACATTTATGTTTGATAAGAAAAATGGCTTAATTCAAACCTTTGAAGATGTTTTCCTAGGAGTAGAGCACATGTTTTGTGTGTAGCACTTGTGGAAAAACATGCATAGGCAAGGCTATAGGGGAGAGTCTTTCAAGCAAGCATCTTGGAAAGCTGCTATGCTTCAACAGTTTCAGACTTCAGTAGAAAAATGCAAAAATTGAAAGACATGGATAATAGCACATATCAGTAGCTATGTGACAAACCTCCAAATCAATGAAATAAATCTCATTTTAGAGTACAATCAAGATGTGATTTGGTCATTAATAATATTTGTGAATGTGTCAATAGCAACATTCTTCTTGTTAGAGAGAAACTAATCTTGACTAAGCTAGAATGGATAAAAGAGTTCCTCATGAAAAAGTTGGTCACTAATAGAGATAAAGCCAAAGCAAAATGGAAGAATAGTTACTTGTGCCCAAAGATAAGAGAAATTATTGAAAACAATATAAAGGATGCATACAGTTGCATACCCATAAAGTCCACTAACAAGCACTATTAAATTTCTTGTGGTAATGGTTCTTAGCATTGTATGGACTTAACGAAATGGACATGCTCCTAAAGGCATTGGGACTTGACTGGCATGCCTTGCAAGCATGCCATTAGGGTAATTAATAACTAAAATAAAGACCTTAAAAGATACATCCTACCTTGCTATAGTGTTCAAACCTACGTTTAAGTATATGAGCCTGCCTAAGTTAGTATAATTGATAGAAATTTAAAGTGACAGGGTGAGGGCCAAAGTTGTAGTGGACATATCTCATGAAGTAGTTGCAATGGAGTATTTATAGTCTTTTATGAGATGTTAAAATGTCTATGATGCCCTTGCTCAGTAAAAGTATCTTTAGGTCTTTCTCTACCTAAAACCCTTCTCTAGGTGGCGCTTCTCTCTTTCTTTTTGGGATATGGAGAAGATCTCTATATTTAATGCAGATGCATGTTGGTGGTACGGTGAATGCATGCTTCTTAAATATGAAAACACACTGCTTGTCAGCATGTTTAATACGACAGAGTGGTAGTTAACTAGCATTTAAAGTGGCAATGATCGGTAGCTGAGAAACACTTCTTGTTTCTCTGATCAACCTTTTATGGTTAAGATGTTTTCTTGGCTTAGAGTCTCTCAGCCATGCTCTGGTCGAATGACAAACCTCTTATGGCCTAAAGGCCTCTCTAGTCGAGGGAATATAAATTATACTTAGACTAGTCGACCACACTTTAGTCGACTGAAGAGATATTGATAGCTTACACTAGCTAATTGGCCCAATGCATTCTTAGGTCTGGTTGACTAGTATTGGGCCTTTTTGGGCTCGATTAACTTTCCTATATCACGAGTCCTCCTTCTCTTGAGTCCTAATTGAGCTAGCAATGAGAAGGAGTGAAGAGTAGCTGACTTTCAAAATTGCCATAATTATGTGTCCACCTTCCTTTTTAAATCCCAACCAGGGTTTTAGATGCAATAAATGTGTTAGTTACATTGGGAAGTTAAATTTGTTAATCAACAGTTATGTAATAAGTACCTCATAAACTATCATTTTTGCCAATCGATTTACCCCTTAGCTGGAGGTTATAAATAGTGTGTTAAATTTTTCATTCACCACATTTACCGCATTAATGAGGGGTCAGGCTTTGCTAATTTTATAGCTTTAGATGAGAATCATAAACTCTTTATTCTTTTATTTATTTTGTAAGTTCTCTTCTTTTCTCTTCTAGTTTAGTTCTTTGCCATTCTTTTTGTAACCTTTAAGATCATAAACATGCTTAGAATCTTTGGGAAATATAGTAGGAAGTTGGTTGATTTTGAGGAAACACGATTGTCAGGGGATCGATCAAAAGAATAAATGATTCATCTAGTAGGACTAGTGAATCTTTTAATAGAGATTGAGTTTTTCTAAGAGTTCGATTGAGGTAAAGGTTAGGGTCGGAGGTGAATTTGGACAGTTTAGAGAGGCAGGTCAACCTTCAGTATCTTGGGTTAAGTTGTTTACAATCGACTACTACAGTGATATAATATTTGAGGTCACTTGCTGTGATTTAGAGCTAATTAGGCATATGTATTACATTCCCCCTGAGTCTGAATTAATTATCCCTGAGCTAAGTGATAGGATGCACCAATCTTCAAAGGGTTAGACAATAGTGTTTGAGGATGCCTTAAAGTGTGAGCTTATGTTTCCAATTGTGTAGCCTATAGTTAACCTGTTCATAGGTCTTCAAGTGTGCATCACCCAATTGCTGCCCAATTATTTTTCCATTCTGTATAATTTTGTCATTCTTATGCTTATACATGACCAACCACCTTCGTTCATAAATTTTAGCAATCTATTCCACCTTTCCATGTTTCAGAAGTTGGGCTTTTACTACATCATCGCTCGTCCTCATCGAAAAATATTTGTGAACGTTTCCTCTTCCCACAACTGAACCTAGAAAAAGAGGTACTTTTTTGTGCCTTTATTCAAGGAATGGTTGAGGGGTCGAGTCAAGATGCCAAGAAATGAGAACCCAACTTGGAATAACACCTTTATCTTAGATTTGGTTGAGTTTGAAAAGATAAAGGCATTGTGATATATGGTGAAGAGGAATCAAGTATTAGCAGGCTTGTTGCCTGCTCAATTGAATATGATAGTTAATGCTTAACTAGGTAGACATATGTTTGTTGTGTTGTTTTTGCTATTCTTTTTATAGTTTCTGACCAATAGATTGTATTTGTGTTTGTGTATTCCTGCAAATCAAGCAGAAATCATGAATCGCACACATCAGTAGGCCATGGATGAGAGGTTGTATCATAACATACACCTCCAACCACGCCTCCACTTGCTCTACCAATTGCAATTGAGGCCTTTAGCCCAGCACCTTGACCAAAAAGAAAGGCTACAGATGATCGACCTTTCTCTCCCAAGAAGACCACAATTAAAAAAAAAAGAAAGAAAAACTATCGACAACTTTCTCTTCGAATCACTCCCCAATGAGGAGTTATTCCTATTACCCTCATCTCCTAGCCTAAGGTTTCAACCAAGTGTGGGAGTTGCCAATATGGCATCAATGCCAGCTGCAGGGTTGGTATGACCCATTTGAATGTGCTAACTACTAATTTTGTTTGTGTTGAACTAGAAGATGATAAAGATTGGGCAGCATCAAAGCCTTAAAGGTGTTTGCCTACAATCTAAACACGACAAGTTTATGTTCGAGTTATGTTATTTTGTAGACATTCACACATATGTATGTTTTGATCGAAATTTTTTTTATAAGTCGGATAGTAGACTACAACTTCGGCCAGAGAGCTGAGCTTGACATGGTCGATTGGGAGAAACTATAGAAAGAGTAGTTTAAATTTTTCAAGACTTAGGTCGAGTCACTCTAGTCAAGGTTCGAAAAGCTCGAGAAATGGATCAATAAGAAGAATACTGAGTTGCTAGCTGTCATGGAAGAGAGAAGCTATTTGGATGACCTACTAGAGAAGATGAGATGGGAAGTGGAGGAAGCCTTACTCTTTGGTTGGGCTTTGGGGTATAACAGTGCTCTTCGATGCGCTCGAGATGAGCTCTTTAAGACACTGCTAAGTATTCACAAGAAGGTAGTGCAATAATTCTTACTGAGCCCTACCTTCATGGAGGTTAGCTTCATGTTCACACTCAAAAATTTCGAAGAGGCCTTTCAGAAGGCCATTAAGCAGTTAGAGTTCTTGGGCTACCAATTTTTTGAGGAGCATAAGTCTCAATTGGGCATTGATGCGGCTGAAAGTCGCTTATAGTGAAAATAATAGTGTTTGGGATGAATTCGACTAGGGAGGTTGAGTATTCAAAGTTATATCTCTCTTGAGATCTGAGATCTACAATCATAACACACGTTAAACAAGCAGAGGTGCCCCTGGCTAAGGCACTTCGATGCTTAAGTTACTTTTGATCAAGATATAGTAATCGAACAGAATACTAAGAGTATAGAAGGTTTATAGCTTATTTGGCATTACCTTGAGCGTGGTTGAGTATAAAGTATTTATAGCCTTTTCCAGGCATAATTTGACCATAGTGCCCTTATCAGGTGTACTTATTTTTGTCTTTGCCAGGGGGTTGATGATCATTCCATGTCCAGATTCCAGTACTATTCTAGGTGGTTGAATCTCCTGTTTTCTAGGGTGAATAGTATCTCTGGAGGTGCCTCCCTGCTAAAGGTGGTGGCAGGATTGGTAGAGTTGGTGGCAGCGACTATATCGATTATCACGCGTCATTAATATGAATGCATACTGTCTGTCAGACTAATAAATGCGGCGGAGATCTAAGTCAATGTCAGAGGGGGTCTTAAGGTCAATACATGTTGACCAGACCTGATTGTTAGAACATCTGGAGTGGTCCTAAGGTCGATGCAGGTCGATCGCAGAACCTATCAAGTAAGGTTGATACAGGTCAATCAAACAGACTTAATATTGGGCGTCCTAGACTATCCTACTTGATGTTGGGTCTACTGGGTTATCCCATATCATGAGTCCCCCCAACTTGCGGTCCTGATCGAGCTTGTCAATGAGAAGGAGCATGGATTTTGCATTTAGTTATGACGATTGCCATGTTCGACCTTTTGAGTCCTCGATTAGGTTTTTAACTATTGACTAGGGTTTAAGGCGATTTCTCTGCATTTAATGTGCCTATTAGTGTACAGAATACAAAGCGTACTGGGGCAGGCTGTCATCATAATAGTTACTCAGATTCTCATGCACGAACGCCTATAAATAGTAGGATAACTAACTCTATTTATACTTTTGGTCGAATTGTTGTCTTTAAAGCTCTTCAAGCTTTCGTGCGCTTTGTCTTTCTAAGATTTCCATTGTAAGTGCCTCTTACATTCTTGTTCTTTTCTATCTTTTATTTGTAAAAACATGTCTATCAGTTCAGATAGTGATAACACTAGGTCAGAGAGTGTGGCCCATAAAGGGGAGATTAGGGCAAAGAGTATATCTGAAATATCTTGTGAGAGTGAATCGAGTTCATCCAAGAGTGATAGCTCTAGCTCAAGCAGTTCCAGTAGCTCAAGCAATATTAAGGTTGTTTCAGAGGGGGATACTAGCCTTAGTGATGTGCTTGTAACCTAGGGCTGATTGTTTACTCTTGACCACTATACCAAAGTAGCCTCTAAGATAACTCCTGCTGACTTGATCCGTATCAGGATAGCATACCACATCTCTGAAGAATATGAACTGATAGTGCCATGAACTCAGGGTAGGATGATTGACCTCCGTGGGAGCATATAACTATGTTTGAGAAGGGGTTAAAATGCGGCTTTAGGTTTCCGCTTACCCAACCAATAGTCAACCTCTTACTAGGTCTAGAAGTTTGCATCACTCAACTACTCCTGAACTGTTTTGCCACACTATATAGTTTTGTCGTGCTAATGCACTTGTACCACTAGCCTGCGTCTTTTGCCAATTTCTCAAACTTATTCCACCTACCCATGTCCCAGAAGTCGGGTAGCACTAAAGAGTATAGTTTTTATTACCTAACTACTTGACCCTGGCGGACGTTTTTGGTGTCCCCTGCCTCTTCTTATGGACAAGAGTGGAAAAAATATTTCTTTTATATTCGAGGACCGAGAGTTCTTGCTATTCCAAGGGGCTGGTGGAGAAGGTCTATGGAGATGCTCGAAAACCAAACACCTAATTATCCCAACACTTTTATCCAGGACTTAGTCGGATTTGGGCAAATAGAGGCCTCAATTCTGATCAAAGAGAGGTGTTTGGTCTTGGCTGGCCTATCACTTGCCCAACTCGACCTGCTTATGGGCGATTGACTAGGTAGAGACTTTTCATTGACTATTTTGATTGACCATTGATGTTTCTGCTCGATTTTGATGTTTGCTTTTGTTTGCCCTTGCAGATTGCGATGAAATAATGGCCTATAGCCACAACGAATCCCAAGTTCAAGAGCTGAAGGTCGAGAAACACCGTCGAGCTACTGCCACTCACTAGAAGGTGCTCCCACAGGTCTATGTCTGTACCGTCCTCACCATAAATCGAGCAAGCTCCTAAAACTCAATTTGCTCACCGTGAAGAGCCGGCACACAGTAGCCCTGTGGGTTGAGGCAAGAGGCAAATGATCGAATAGAGAGGTTCGGCACTAAAGAAAGCTGTAGGGGGCAAGGGGAAGCAGAAGGCTGTGACAGGTTATGATTTATTTGGTAAATCGGGTAACGGTGTGATGTTCCAGCTTTCTCGATTATCTCCTCCTTGATTCACCACCGACCTAAATAAGAAGGTAATCGACTCAACCTCCATCATCCAAGGAAAGCCAACAGGTACTAAGGCTCTGAAATGGATGACATCAGGGCTATTCATGACCGACCAATGGAAGCTGATGAACCTTAGTCAGCTCGGGACAATGAAGGCAATGTCTTATTACTGCAATGTGGTAAGTATGAGATCCATAGTCTTGACTGCAGTTTTTCTCTTATACATATATTGGTTTGAAAAATGACATTGTTGTGTTTTAGATAGGATAGTTAGGCTACAGCATGTACCGGTGCTCCAAGATGACTCTGGCTGCCAATAAGGAGTTGGAGGCAGGAAGGGAGATGGAAACGCTAAAGGTACAGCTCAGTCCTCCTAGCTCTAGGTTGAGCAACTGAACAAGAAAATAGCTGACCTTTAGGGGCAACTCGATTCAAAATATCAACAATTGGTCCAAGCTGTTGAGGATCAAAGTCGAATGGACACATCATAAAGAAGGCCCAGCTGGATCTACAGGTAAGCTTCATCTTTAGTTGGGCTTGAGGTCATGTGGAAGCAACTAGCCAAGCTAAAGAGGCCTCATTCAATATCTACCCACGGTTCAGTGCGAGGCTATTGAACAGTTTGTCGTGAGCATGGCTTTTCAGGATGCCAACATCGTTGCATCACTTGATGATGCTCGTGAAGCATTCCATAGGGCCATCAAGCAGCTCGAGCACTTGGGCTATGCTTTTCGAGTTGAGGATAGAAGCGGAATGAGCCTCGCATTGAAAGAGAGACTAAAGCCTTATCCTGAGCCAGAGGGAGGCGACGTCGAGCAAGCCCCAAAGGGTAAACCTACCGCTACTATTCCTGATGTGCCACTGACTAAGGCACAAAAGAAGAAGACCGAGGTTGATGCCAGGCTAAAGCAAATATCCACTGAATTCGCATTCACAGAAGACCTCATAACCCAAATAAAGAATGAAAAGATCAATCTGGTGTAGTACGTGCTGCAGTTGACTAACTTTATGGGTAACATCTTGGAACGTTTTGAACCTCCCCAAGTAGTCTCTTCGCTCATCTGTACAGCGCTAGAACCGAACTCAGAATGGGCTGAAGGTGACCAAGAAGTGCCGAGCTTGAACTAAACCAGCCTTTGTCTCTTTTTTTTTTCTTTTTTGTTTGTAACCTGCCAGTGAATGATGGATAGAGACATATTTTCCTTTTCATTTCTATCCTGTTGTGCCATTCACAGCCTTTAATTCCTATTATGATAATGAGAGGAATACTTGATTACTTATTGCGTAGCAATTGTGTTGTATGACTATGTCATCAATTGATTAATATTCTTGGTTGACTATTTGTTTGGCCTTTGGAGTTAACTGCCCCTTAGAAGGAATCACATCCTTTGCTAACTATAGGATCGACGAAAATTAAATGGTTGCCTAGAAAAGTTCATTCGTTAGCATGGAGGTCGACTAAAAACTTGGATAGCTAGGAGCCATTTAAATGGCAGCAAGGAGTTGTTTACTCATTGACTATGGGGTCGATTGAAAGCTGGGACGGCTAAAATCCGTTTAAGTGGCAGCAAGGGATCGACTAGAATTATTAAATATAACAATCAAGCTAATATAATTGAAATTTTATTCAAGCCAAAGGGCTACAAAGATGAGTAGTATACATTTTCAAATATAAAACTTCCTGAGATTGATGGCGTTCCATGGGCGGCGGAGTTCCTCTCCTTGCATATTGGCCAACCTATAGGCATTGTGTTTCACTACTTTGATAACGGAGTATGGCCCTTTCCATTTTGGCTCGAGCTTGCCCACATTCTTGGAGACCTCTATCTTTTTGAGGATGAGATCCCCAACATTAAAATGACGCTCTCTAATCCTTCTATTATAATTCTGGGCCATCTTCAACCTGTAGCACTGCATAATGTTATAAGCCTCCTGTCGATGCTCGTTGATAGTTTTAAGATCAAGCTTTCTCTTTGATGTATTTCTTAGTGGATAGAAATGGATGACCCGAGCAGTATGTTGGATCAATTCTGAAGGGATGACTGCTTTTGACCCATAAATAAGGCTATAAGGAGTACAATCGATAGTTGTTTGGGGAGTTGTCTTGTAAGCCCATAGCACACCAGGCAGGTCATCTACCCAATTCACACTGGTGTCCTAAATTCTGGCCTTCAATTGGTTAAGATAGTCCGATTGATCACCTCGATCTGACTGTTCAATTGAGGGTTGCCCGCCGAAGTGAAATGTTGTGCAATCCCTAAGGCCTCGCACCAACCTCTTATACTCTTACTCTGGAACTGAGTACCGTTATCTGAAATAAGGACCTTGAGCAGGCCAAAATGGCAAATAATATTTTTCCATATAAAACTTTTGATGGCCGCGTCTGTTATTTTAGGGACAGCCTCGGCTTCAACCCAGTTGGTAAAATATTCGACCACTACAATTATGAACTTTTGCTATCCCATTGATTTTGACAAAGAGCCCACTGTATTGATTTCCCATTAATCAAATGACCAGGAAATCTGGACATTAACCATTAGCACGGCCAGTTGGTGGAATGGACTTGACATGATGCATATTTACATGCGAAATCCACAGAGTCTTTCAACAATATTGGCCAAAAATACCCATACCTAATTATTTTGTGGGCAAGGGACCTCCATCCAGAATGGTTGCTCACATGCCTGTATGAACATCCTGTAATACTTCCAACGCCTAATCCTGATCCAGACATCTCAAGGGGAGTCCGACGAAGATTTCTTGTATAACTAACTGTGCTCATCGAGGGCGAACTTAGAGGCTTAACCTCACCAGCATCGAGCCTCGTTCTTGTCATTGAGGACAGTGCTTTAGCTGAGAAATAACTTCATTGGGATCTACCAAGAAATTGTTGTCTCTTCAATGGTTGTTACCAGGTTCTCATCAAAGAGTGCAATTAATGGCCTATTCGAGACCAAAAATGTGATTTTCTTGTCTCTTTTTCCTCTGATGGAGTTGGCAAACTTCGAGAAAGCATCTATCTATTCATTCTCAGATTAGGGGACCTGGTTGAGAGCAAATCTTTTGAATGATTGCTGCAACTTTTTTACCTCGTCCAGGTACCGGGTCATCAATTGTTCTTTAGCTTCAAAATTTTTCTCAACCTGCTCCACTACTAACTAAGAGTCAGTAATCACAACCAAGTGTTCGACCCCTCGCTCAAGTGCCATTCTCATTCCTGTCAATAGGGTCTCATACTTAGCCTCATTGTTTGTGACTGTATAAGCCAGTTTGATTGCAAAATTGTACTTCTCAGCATCTCAGGAGTGAAGAGCGACCCCTATTCCACCTCCAAATGTGATCGATGACCTATCGACATGTAAGGTCCAAATAAGAGGGGTTGGGATCTCTTCTCGAGCAAGTCAACTGCTCTGTAATGAAGTCAGCAAAAACCTGCACTTTGATGGCCGTTTGAGGTTGAAAACTAATATCAAACTCCCCCAGCTCGATTGCCCACTTGGTCAATCTACCTGATGTATCAAGTTTTGCCAACACTTACTTCAACGAATAGTTGGTTAGCACTATGATAGAGTCAGACTGGAAGTACGGTCTCAGCTTCTGAGCAGCGGTCACTAATGCTAACGCAAATTTCTCAATTTTCAAATAATTATATTTTGGCCCTTGAAGTGATTTACTATAATAGTAGACTGGTCAATGGTTGCCACCTCGAGTCAATATCAGTACTGAACTAATTGATGCTTCTAAGACTGCCAAATATATTTGAAGTACTTTTCCCAGCTCGGATTTCACCAACATCGGGGGTGAGGCCAAATACTGCTTCAACTTGATTAGCACCTAATCACACTATTCCGTCCACTGAAAACTTATCTTCTTGGCATTTTTGAGAATTTTGAAGAGGGGGAGGCTTTTGTTAGCCAATCTTGCGATGAACCTTCGCAAAGTCTCGATTTTCCCCACCAACCTCTGAACATCTCAAACTGTTCTCAGAGGGGTGACATCTAAAACTACTTGAATTTTCTGTGGATTCACCTCAATACCTCTTTGGCTGACCATATAGCCCCAAAATATTTCTCTTCGAACCCTGAACGTATATTTATTCGGGTTCAGCTTTAATCCAAACGCTCTTAGAATCCCAAAAATATGACTAAGGTTGAACAAGTTATCTTAGGCTTTTTCTATCTTAACTATCATGTCATTGATGTAAACTTCCATCAATTTTTCAATCTCGTCTTTGAACATGAAGTTGACTAACCACTGATAAGTTGCCCTGGCATTTTTCAATCTGAACGACATGACAAGAAAGTAATATAGCCCATTAGGAACAACAAAAGATGTTTTATCTCTATCCTTGGGTGCCATTAAGATCTGATGATAACCTTGAAATACATCTATCATACTTAATAATTCACTCACAGCAGTTGAATCGCCTAGTAAATCTATCCGAGGCAAGGTTAAGGATCCTTAGGGCATGCTTTATTCAAATTAGTAAAATTATTACATATCCACTACTATCCCTCAGGTTTTGGGACTAGGACAACATTACAAAGTCAAGAGGGATACTAAATTTCTATAATATATCCTGCATTTAAAAGTTTTCTAACCTCCTCCTCGATGATTTGTGTCATCTCGGCATTAAACGTTGTTGTCTTTTATCTTATCGGCTTGTATGAGGGGTCAGTATTGAGGCGATGCACAATGATGCTAGGGTCGATCCCTTGGAGGTCAGATGCCTTCCAAGCAAAGGTATTGATATTTTTCCTTAGGAAATTGACCATGAGACACTCCAAATGGGGGTCCTAAGTCTGTTCTAATATGAGTTATTTTTTTAAGGTTATCTTGTTCGAGCTTAATGGTCTTAAACTCCTTGACAGGCTCTACTTTAGTATCTTTTAGCTTATACTTTTTGCTGACCTGGGACTCTTCAGGTTTCACTACAGAGGCATCCCCTGAAATCTTTAATTACGATCAAGTTTTCTGCTTAGTTGACTCAATCGAGATGTTGTAACATCTCCATGCCTCTTTTAGGTTGCACAAAAGCTCGCCCGTGCCTGCTGGGGTTGGAAACTTAACTTTTAGATAATAAGTAGACATGATGGCACGAACGTTATTGAGGGCAGGTCGGCCTATGATGACATTATAGGCAAATGGGGTGTCGACCACAAGGTAATTCAGTATTAATGTTCTCCTCCGAGAAGCCTCTCCAAAAGATGTGGACAAGTTGATCAATCCCTCTAGTATAATCTCTAACCCCCTAAATCCGACCAACGACGTGCACACAGGTTTGAACTCTAATTTACCCATGTTTACCCTCTTTAAGATGGATAAAAAGATAACATTTATTGAGCTGCTGTTGTTGATCAGAATCTTGCGTACCTCAAATTTTGTAATTCCCACGGAGACAACCATTGAACAGTCTATCTTGTGATCAACACTCCTACCTTTAAGGTGGGCTAGATCAACATCAGTAAATGAAATAGATTCTACGATCGTTGTAAGGTGAAAATTTATCTCAACATGTGAAGCTTTATTGGACTCGAGCCTTCTCTATGTTTGCCTCTGAGTGGACATAGAGTCCTCCCTAGTGAGACCTCCTACAATCATATCAATTACCCCTCTGATGGGTGGGCGATCCTCTTGGGCGAGCATTTTTTCTTTATCTTCTCTCTTGGGGCCAACCGACCTTTCTCTACAGAAAATTCGATCGATTTTCCCCTTTTTAGTCTGAGCATCCACAGCTATATATTTTTTGAGGTGGCCCTGCTTGATCAACCTTTTGATCTCGTCTTGGAGATTGAAGCATTTATTAGTGTCATGCCCTTTCTGTTTGTGGAAGTGGCAGTATTTCTTTGATTTTTTCATGGCTTCAATCTCCATCAGCGTTTTGGGCTTTTTAAGGAGGTTATCATGCTGGATGACATAAAGGACCTCTTTCCTCAAGATATTCGATGGTGTATAGTCATGGAAATGCTTGATCAAAGATCGATCTCGTTTTTGTGTTTTCGATTGTCTCTTTTTTCCTTCTTTTTCTTGACTTTGGAGGATCCAAACTTGAGCTTGTTTATTTTTTCTTGTGTCATGTACCTTTCTGCCAGGTTGAGTAGTTCCTCCATCGACCCAGGATGTTCCCGCACCAATGCATTGGCACACTCTTTGTGTCTGAGCCTCAGAAACAACACATCAATCAAGAACTCAATCTTAGGGTTATCTATTTTCAAGACCTCCATGTTAAATCTAGTAAAGAAATCATGGAGGGACTCCCCCTCACCGTGCTTAACAGTGTGGAGGTCGGTATAAGGGAGCATTGTCTTCCTTCTGCTAGCAAATTGGTGCAAGAACTTGTCGCATAGCTGGTCATAAGAATAAATCGATGATGGTTCAAGCTTCATGAACTAGTCCAGTGCGATGCCTTAGAAAGTAGTCACCAACATCTTGGCATGGATGTATTCATTGTGTCTATGCAACTGCATCATATGCTTAAATTGCACGAGATGCTCATTGGGTTGGTAAAGCCATCATACCATGGCAGACTTATTGGGACTTTGGCATCAACGGCTATGCACTCATTGATGATATCCTAAATGAAAAAGGACACTCTCTCCCGATGAGATCTTTGAGGAGCATCCAATTTGGTGATCTGACGGTGTTTCTCCTCAAAATCTCATCGAAGTGCCTGTTCAACTGTTGAACTTGATGGGATACTTCTTTCCATTCATCCCAATTTGCTTAAGTGGCATTTTGATCTAGATCTAATCTAACACGCTTGGCCCCATCACGTTACAGGGCTCGAATGGGCTGAGTGCAAGGTCTGTAGACTCTCTCCTTTCTTCACGATAGTCATGCCTAGAGCGTTCGACCTTATCGCACTGAATGGCTCGATTAGGTCTAATGTGATCTACCGAGTTTGCTATCTCTTTCTGCATTTTTGGCCATTGCCTCTTTTCCTGCAGGCGTCTGGGACTGATTTCACGCCTAGCAAGCAGCTGCTTAGATTCTCTATGACTGCAACTATTCTCAGGAGATCTATTCTCTAGTGGGGGCGGCTATAGAGTTGTATTTGCGGCAGGAACAGGCACTATAGTGTGTCTATTCAAAGCGGCAAATAGCTGGACTGATATTTGAGCTAAAATTTACTCACTTATCAGCTGTATTAATTGGGGTTTAGTGAGCATCACCACCTGCTCCTGAGGGAAACTAGTGCCCAGAGTGTGTATATCTTGCTGGAGGTTAGAGAGAGGCAAAAAAGTGGACCTCCTATTATTCTCCCTTCTGGATGCTGCTCTCTGTGTGTTTACCGTCTTTTCATTGCAATCTCAATAGTTCCCATAGACGGCGCCAAAACTGATGTTGCTGAAAGTCGTTTATAGTGAAAAGGGTAGTGTTTAGGATGAATTCAACCAGGGAAGTTGAGTATTCAAAGTTGTATCTCTCTCGAGGTTTAAGATCTGCAACTATAATACACATTAAACTAGCTGAGGTGCCCCCGACTAAGGCACACCGACCCTCAAGTTAGTTTTAGTTGAGATATAGTAATCAGACAAAATACTGAGAGTATAGAAGGTTTATGACTTATTTGGCATTACCTTGAGCATGGTTGAGTATGAAGTATTTATAGCCTTCTCTAGGCGTGATTTGACCATGGTGTCCTTATCAGGTGTACTGACTTTTGTCTTTGCCAGGGGATTAATGGTCTTTCCATGTCCAGATCTTGGTACTGTTCTAGGTAGCTGAATCTCCTACTTTCTAAGATAAATAGTACCTCTAGAGATGCCTCCCTGCCAAAGGTGGTGGTAGGATTGGCAGAGTTGGTGGCAGCAACTGTATCAGTTGTCATGCGTCATTAATATTGAGGCATGCTATTTGTTAGACTATAAATGCAGTGGAGATCTGAGTCAGCATCGAAGTGGGTCTTGAGGTTGATATATGTCAACTAGACTTAACTGTTAGAACATGTGGAGTGGTCCTGAGGTCGATGCGAGTCAATCGTGGATCCTGCCAAGTAAGATCGATACAGGTCGACCAAACAGACTTGATGTTGGGTCTCCTGAGCTACCCCACTTGATGTTGGGCCTATTGGGTCTACTAGGTTATTCCATTTGATGTTGGACCTATTAGGCCTACTGGGTTATCCCATATCAGGTATGCTCCAAAATGAGCGACTTGAAGACTATAATGAAAACATGCCAGTCAATGAGGTAAAAACCATAATTCACCCTAAAATAGTAGAGGTAGGGAAAGAGTTTGAGTTTGTTCGTGACTTTATCCTTGACCTCAAAGATGGAAAAGTCAATGTTGTTGCTTACTTCCCCATCATTGGCCACACATTCCTAACTGAGGAGGCTGGCCCTTCTTAACTAGCAGAAGCTCCTCGAACTGGGGTAAAGCAAGAGATCGAAGGTCCTCTTATGGTCATGGTTGTGGACTCTAATAATAAACTCAATCGGGTAGTTAATAATGTGATGAAAAGAGTTGCTTAAGGCGCAATAGGGGAGGGGGCTAGCCTTAGCTGATTTGCTGGTCGATTTTCTATTATCTTTTATTTTTGTTGGACTTTTTCCATCTCGAGAGGCATGATGAACATTCTAATGTAAGTTTTTGTATGATTTAGAAGCTTCTTTAATATGATGACCAATGCTTTAAAGTTCACACCATTACATTATTTTTATTTTAGTTTTACTTTTGCTAAAGTTTGTCAATTGGTGCATATTTTTATTTGATGAGTCTGAAGTAAAGTCACTATAAAATTGTGAAAGTAATATGCATACTTTGTTGATTGGTTTGAAACCTACAAAATGATCGACTACAAGGTTGATGCTAAATAAATAAATTTATCTTCATCTAATGTGCTGATTAGTTTGAGATTTCGAATTAATATGCGCATAACAGTTAGTTGGTTTGAAACCAACTTTAGAGTCAACTACTAGGTTGACTTTACATAAATCCATCTATTTGATGTTCTAATTGGTTTGGAGTCAAGTCGTTGTGGAATCATTAAGTCGATATACATGTGTCTATTAGTTGGTTTGAAATAAATTTAGAAGTCAAAGATTGGGTCAACCTTAAACAACTCTATCATTTATGAGATGATCATGCTACGAGCCTTAACTGTCCTTAAAAGTAAGAAATGGAATGAATATAAGTCGATTTCATTTGTTTGAAACCAAATTACAAAAGCGTATTTCTCAAGAAGACTAGATCTCACGCATCACAAAATAGTTAGGTTGAGACCAAAGTTTTTTTATATATAGAATTTTTTCAAGTTTGCTATATTCCGTAGTCAAGAGAGTTTATTCCCATTCATATCCTCTATCTTGTATGAATTTTGTTTGACAACCTTGACTATCAAGTAAGGGCCTTCCTACTTAGGGTTGCTTCCCAATATTTTTTGAAACTTCAACTTTCTTAAGAACGAGGTCTTTGACTTGAAAACTTCTTGGTTAAACATCTTTGTTGTAATGCTTGGCCATGATTAACCTGTACCTTTACATTTTTTAGTATGCCTGCTACTGCAGTTCATTGATCATTTCAACATTGAATTACCTTTCAACTTCATTCCTAATTGGGCTTGTAATGAATCACTCGAGCTAAATGTTGTATCAGTTCTACTAGGATTACTGATTTTAAACTATAAACTAAACTATAAGAGTTGTACCATGTGGTAGTTCTAAGAATGGTTCTGTATGCCTAAAGGACACTCGAAAGTTATCCATCTAGTTTTCTTTGGATCACTTAAATCGAATCTTGATATGGTCTAAAATTGTCCTATTTGTAACCTTAGTTTGCCCATTCACCTAAGGGTTGCCAACTGAGGTGAAGTGCTGTCGAATTCCTAAACATTTACACCAATTTCTTATGTTTCTACTCTAGAATTGATTGTATGACATCAAAACCTTTGGTCGACCAAAGTGGCAGATAATATTCTTCCCTAATAAACGTTTGATTGCCATATCGGTTATCTTCAGAACTACATCTGTTTTAACCCATTTGATGAAATAATCAACTACTACTATTATATATTTTCTTTAGCCTATGCCTTTTAGGAATGAGCCTATATCTATCCCCCACTAGTCGAATGGCCATGTGAATTGAATTGGCACCAATACCAAAGTAGGCTGATAGGAAATATTGGAATGTACCTAACAAGACTAGCACTTCCTAATGAAGGCAGCCTAATGACCTTGTGGGGCTAGTGCTTGCCCCTAAAGTGGTTACAGCAAATTCCTGAAAGGATTTCCTACAAAACCTCCAAGGCCTACTCCAATGTCAAACATCTTAGTAGGGGTCCAAAATGAGATCTCTTGTATAGCTGACCATACTCATAAAGGGCAAATTTTGCTACTTAACTTTCAAGCTTCCACTTTTTCACAGGCACTTTGCCTTTTCTTAAATAAGCTTTGATTTAGTCTTGCCATATGGAGGATGACTCTTGGATCTCCTAAATCTAATTGTGGTCAGGACCACTTATAGTGGATTTCTCTAAGACCAATAATATGATGGTTCTCTCTTTGGTATCGCTGGTCAAACTAGCAAGCTTGGATAAGGTATCTGTTCTTTTATTCTCTAATCTATGGACCCAATTGAGAGAAATTTTGTTGAACCACTATTATAATTTCCTAACCTCGGCGAGATTTTTATTTATGGTAGATTCTCTTACTTTAAAGTTCTTTTCGAACTGCTCTACAACCAATTAAGAGTCCGTAATCATTGCTAACGGCTTGACTCCCATATCAATGGCTATCCTCATATAGACAAGGAGGGCTTCATATTTTGTTTCATTATTGGTGATAGAGTAGTCAAGCTTAATTGTAAAGTCATATTCCTTAGCATAGAGGAGCTTAAAAAAATGCCTATTCCTCCCCCGTGGAAGTCGTTGATCCATCAACATGTAGAGACTAAATGGTAGATCTGGTTTAACCTTAGTGTGGAGATCAATGTGCTCAGCTCCAAAATATGCTAATATTTGTACTTTTATAGCTGTTTAAGGTTGAAAAGTAACATTGAACTATCCTAAATCAATGGCCCATTTGGTTAGTATCCCTTATGTGCTCGGCTTTGAGAGTATTGATTTCAAGGGTAGTTCATCAAGACAACAATAGAATGCAACTAAAAATAGGGCCACAACTTCCTAATTGTAGTGACCAAAGAAAAGGCAAACTTTTCAATCTCAAGATAGTTGTGTTCTAAACCGGCAAAGCTTTGCTAATGTAATACACTAGTTTATGCGTGCCATGCTATGTTGACTCAAAAACTGAACCAATTTCCACTGATGAGATTGCCAGGTAAATACACAAGTCCTCCCCAACCATAGGCTTGGCAAGCATTAGAGGAGCGGATAAATATTGCTTTAGGTCAACCAAGGGCTAGTCACACTCTTTCATCCATTGAAATTTTCTCACATTCTTAAGAATTTTGAAAATTGATAAACTCTTATCTACTAGTTTGGTAATGAACTAACCCAATGCTATGATCCACCTGACTAATCTTTGCACATCCCTAACCATTTTAGGTGGTGAGATGTTCTCAATTATTTGTATTTTTTACGGGTTTGCTTCTATGCCTCTTTAACTAACCATATTACTGAAAAACTTTCCTCTTCTTACCTTGAATGTGCATTTATTGGAGTTAAGTTTTATGCAAAATGCCCTTAATATCAAGAAAGTATGGTCTGGGTTAGCTAAGTGGTCTTCTTTTCTATTTTAACAATCATGTTATCGACATAAACTCTCATCATTTGCTAGATCTCATTTTTTAACATAAAATTTATCAATCTTTGATGTATTGCCCCTACATATTTTAGACCAAAGGGAATGACTAGAAAATAGTATAAACTGTTGGGTATCACAAAAAAGGTCTAATCCCTATCCTTGGGGGTTCATAAAGATTTGATAATATCATTATAAAGCATCCATCATGCTTAAAAAATCACAACCTACTATTGAATTGACTAATGAATCTATTAAAGATAGTGGGTAAGGGTTTTTAGGACAATTTTGATTCAAATTAGTGAAATTATTACACATTCTCCACTTGCCTTCATTTTTAAGGAGAAAAACTACATTACACAACCACATAGGGTATTGAATTTCTACAATGTAACCTACCTTGAAAAGTTTGTTGTCCTCTTCCTCAATAATTTGGCACCTTTCTCTATTGAAGGTCCTAATCTTCTACTTAACGGGCTTGAATGAGGATCTACATTAAGGTGGTGGACAATGATGCAAGGTCAATTCTTTAGAGGTCAATAGCCTTCCAAGTAAAAACATCAACATTCTTTCTAAGGAAGTTGACCATCATGCATTCTATGTTTTTCCCCCGATTAGTCCCAATCTTTATAGTCTTGTTGAGATTTTTGGGCTCAAGTATTATAGTCTTGAATTCTTCAACTGATTCGACTCGGGTTTTCTCTTGCTTTCTTTTGTTATTTTCTTGTCCCTTTTTGAGTTCCATTATTGGGATGTCCCTCGAAGGTTTCAATTTTGGTTAATTTTTTTGTTCATTTGTCTCGACTGAAAGGGTAACATAGCTAGGCCTCATTTATATTGCAAAGTACCTTTTCGGTTCCTGCAACTATTAGGAATTTGACCTTTATGTGATAGGTTGAGACAATGGCTTTGAAGTTATTCAATATAGGCCTTTCAAATATGTACTACAAGTAAAATGCACGTCAACCACCAAATAGTTGATCATAAGTGTTCATCTTTTGGGCACTTCTCCAAATGAGGTAGACAGATTAATAGATTCATCCGAATTGATCTCGAATTTTTTGAACTTGACCAGTGGGGTGCAGATGGTTTCAAACTTAAGGTTTCCCACATTCATTTTCTTCAAAGTTGATAAGAAAATTATATTTTTGAAACTACCATTATTGATTTGAACCTTCCTCACTTTAAAGTTAGCAATTTCAACTAATACAACAATAGGGCAATCCAATTTACTCTCAGCCCCTTAGAATGAAAAGTCAAAATTAGAGAAAGAGATAGGCCTTGCATTGGTGGTAAGTTGAAAAACCATTTCAACTAACATGGATTTAGTCAATTCTAGTCTCTATTAGTTCTACCTTTTTGTCGTTTTGAAATCTCCTTCAGTTGGTGCCCTCGCAATGGTGTCAATTACTCTTTGCAAAGTGAGATGTTGATCATGAGCTTATCTCTTTTCTTTGTGGTCTCGTTTTAGATTGATTGACCTTTCTCTAAGGAGTTTGGTTGGTCTAACCTATATCTTGTTTGGCTTTCTCATCAATAAACTTCTTTAGATGTCTTTATCGAATGAGCCATTTGATTTTAGCATATAGGTTGAAGTAGTCTTCTGTATCATGTCTTTTCTGTTTGTGAAAGTGATAATATTTTTTAGATCTTTTCATGGCCTCGGTCTCATTCAACTTCTTAGGCTTTTTAGGGAGGTTATCATTATGGATGGCAAATAAAACCTCCTTCCTAACAGTGTTCAATGGGGTATAATTGTGAAACCTTTTGATAGGGGATCAATGGTTGTCCTCTTATCATTTTTTTCTTTATCTTTCTTCTTATCATTTTCAAGGCTCCCATACTTTAGTCTATTTATATCCTTTTCGGCCATATACCTCTCAGCAAGGTTGAGTAGCTCATCCATCAACTATGGTCTTTCTCTAACCAAAGTATTGACACGTTTCTTATGTCTAAGACCAATGAACAATACATTAATCAAAAACTCAGTTGTAAGATTGTTGATCTTTAGCATTTCAATATTAAATCTGGCAAAGAAATCCCAAAGGGATTTTCTCTCATTTTGTTTAACTATATGCAGATGGGTGTGAGGAAGTTTTATTTTTCTTTTGCTAGCAAATTAGTGGAGAAACTTGTTACAAAGTTGATCATAGGAGAAAATAGATGTTGTTTCCAACTTAACAAACTATTCAAGTGCTATTTCCTAGAGTGTGGTGACCAACATCTTAGTATGAATGTGCTTATTGTGGCCATGAAGCTACATCATATGCTTGAACTAAAGTAAGTGCTCATTTGGGTTCATTGAACCATTATATCAGGGTAAGCCAATCAAAATCTTCGTGTCAACAGCTATACACTCATCAATTATCTCCTAATGAGTGATGACTCCTGGTAAAGCTATATTGCACTGTCATGCTGGGGGTTCTTTTTTGTGTTCCACCTTGAAATCTCTTTGAGGCATCTGTTTAGTTGCTGGACTTGGTGTGACATCTCTTCCCATTCTTCCCGATCTGTTTGTGGTAGGTTTTTACTTAGCTGGGGTTTATATCACTCGAACTTATTGCATTGTTGGGCTCAAATAGGTAAAGTAAGATATTCCACAAAGTCAGTTATTTCTTCTTGAGGAAGTGGGTGAGTCTCCTCACTTAGGAATCAACTTAGACTAATGTCACGTCGATTAGGTGGGCAACGTGTTTCATGTCTTACCCTATCGTCTCTTTAGAGCCTTTTATCATGATAAGAAGGATAAGGATGCGTTGGCCACTGCTCTGAGTTGGTTTTTGTGTTTTTGCAAAGCTACTGATAATTAAGCTGAGAGTTGGGCTGATATTTGCTCAGTCATTATTTGCATAAGCTACGGAGTAGTTCGGGTTACTACTTGCTCAAGCTGAGAGCTAAGTCCAACCATATCAAGAATCTGGGGATGAATGAGAGAGGTTGAGGATCTTCAAATCTCTTCTCTCTTGAAAATGACTCATCTTATGTTCACTATTTACTCAAGTTATAGACTTTGGTTTCCCATAAATGGTGCAAAATAATGATGCTAGGACTTAAGAGTAAAGGGATAGGGCTCAGGCCCACCGTAATAGATCAGAAAATTGGTTGGTGGTGAGTATTAAGATAGGAGTAGGTTAAATCTTGCAACTAATCAGTATATGTCAAGAAAGCTGAGAAAGCCCTCGGCTAAGGCACTATAATGCTCAAGTCAGTATAATCGACTAAAATTTAGAATAGCAAAGTAAGGGGCCAAAGTTATAGTGGGTATACCTCATGAAGTAACTACAATAGGGTATTATAGTCTCTTTGTTAGAATAGTACACCATAGCCAATTAGATTGGCATGTGAACTATTTTACTTGTGATACAATTTTGATTAAATAATATTCAAATAAAATGGTCATGTTTATCTTATGGTTATTTTACTTTACTAGAATTTGGTTGAAACCCCTAGATCACACAAGACTACAAGACTTGGTCACACACTTGGCGGTAACCATAAAATAAGTTTTACGTGGTTGTAATCTTAAAACATTCCAAGTCATAGAATTTTAAGAGATAGGGCATCTAAATTTTGGATAGACTTGCACTAATGATGCATAAATCCAAAGAGTTGGATATTGCTCCATTTTATGAGCAATCTATATTAGACATGGGTGCTTGTTAGAGAACAAATTCACTCCATACCCGCTCATAAAATTCACTAGATAACCATAATGGTTAGTTCTCCTACTTACGCTAGCGCATATAATTAGTTATTTGACCTGAAGATCCATGGTAACCTTTTGTTTAGGTCTTCAAACTTTAACTCATCCTTGACTAGTTAGCGGGTCATCCGAGTTGAGATTGGGTATAAGTTACTTAGACATAAAGGATTATGAGATCCAATAAGGGACCTATCTCCCCATCATTGTGAAGGGCAAGTACATCTCCTATGTATTCTATAATGATTGATTTCAAAAAATCCTTGCACAAGGTAGTATGATAATTTAGAAAAGGAATATTTCAAAGATGAGGTCATAAAGAGAAATTGAATATTAGGAATAGAAACATAGTTATCAAAGCTAGTGGGAGGCTAGCAAATATCTTACCCTAGGCCACTTTCAAGAGATAGGAGATGAAAGAACTGTATTTACATAGCAAGCATAGAGTTAGAATGGTTCGCTAAGAGCATATTCATTTTGACCAATTAGTTGAGCTCCATGGGCCTGAAGTTAGACATCAACCATGGAGATTGGGTACTATTCAATTAATAAAGATTAATTGAAAAAGTTATTGGTTCAAAGAAGTTTAAACCAATACGAATAGTTAATATTCAAAACATCTTAATAGTTGTAAGCCTATGCCCAATGAATGGAAGAATGTAATAGGTCACACATTGAAGCCTAAAGGAAGTTCTATTTTATAGGAGGAATTTTCTCTAGAGTTATGAAGTTCATCCTTGGTGACTTTATGGAGAAATCAATTGACTAAGTTTTTGGTCATTTTGGCTTGATTAATTTAATTATAAATTAATAAAAATAATTTAAGGAGTTAAATTAGCCAATTGAATTAAGGAGTTGATTTAACTGGTGTTCCATGACAATAATTAGTCAAGTTAACTTAAAAGGTTGAGTTAAGTTGATATATTCTAACTTAAATAGTTAAGTTAGTTGACTTAAAGAGTTAAGTCAAACCAATTATTTAAACCAAAGAGTTAATTTAATTAATATGAGGAATTAGTTCTAGAGAAAAATTCAAATGAAGGAGTTCATTTAAGGTTAATTTAGATTTAATTTTGATTACATTTCATGAGATGAAATATAGATTCAAATAAAATTCAAATGTAAGTGAAGCTCGTATTTTACATGCAAGTGGATTGCCAAGTTGGCAAACCACCTCATAGAAGGTGTGATGCCAACTAATATCACACCATCCTCTCTATAAAGAGCGAGGTGACTGGCCATGAGGAGTATGTGAATGCTAGAGTCCCTTTTCCCTCCAAAAATTATGATTCACTCTTGTTGAAGTTTCACACCTTCATCACCATATTCTCTCCATATTTTCGGCTTTCCCTCTTCTTCTCCCTCTGGTTCTCTAGCTGATTAGAGGTAGATTTGAGCTCTCCTTGGGTGTGTGGATTATAATATTAGAGGCTCTACATTTGGAGAGCTTTTGCTCTTGAAAATCTACTACTATCCAGCAACTTTGGAGACCAATTTGGACGCCCTTCCTATGCTTGGATTTGGCTGAAATTTTTTTTTGAAGTTCTCAAGTTGTTAAGGATCTCTCCAAAAATTTTCAGCCACTTTGGAGTTTATTTGGTTAGTCAATTGTTGGCTTGATTCTACTGTGCATGGCTTGGCACCATGAAGTGTTCATTGGTGTCATCCTTGATCTACCCTTGGATTAAGCATTCAAGGTAATTTTATGCCATTAAATCCATGTTAAATGTATGATTATATTCTTGGATGAGGAGTATACAAGTTTCCTTTATCCTAATTTTTGCTTTATAATTGGAACCTTTGGCTACTCCT
Source organism: Jacaranda copaia (assembly GCA_014898725.1). Taxonomy (NCBI): domain Eukaryota; kingdom Viridiplantae; phylum Streptophyta; class Magnoliopsida; order Lamiales; family Bignoniaceae; genus Jacaranda; species Jacaranda copaia. Next base: position 1,246,864 of record JACGDI010002959.1, read on the forward strand.
TACTTCAAATGGTATCATAGCCTAATTCATGCTTTAATTTGGATTTTGTTGGATCGATTCATGTGATGAATTGATAAATATCACCAAATACTTGATTTAATTCATGAATTTGAGTGTTTGATTGATCTTGTATGTGGCTCCTTTGTTGATGAATTGAAATATGCTAATATGTGTTTTAATTGTTGATTCATAAGTTAGTATGTTTTTAATTCATAGATGTTGATATTAAATATTGATTTAGCATTGATTTATTGTAAATGTTGATATAGCATTTTTAATTTGGTCATAAGGTATTTTGGTCATTTTTGGATCCAATTGGATTAGAATTAATTGGAAATTTTTGGAGAATATTGATTCTCTCTTTTGCTTGATTTTTGAAGCATGTTTTTGCACTTTAATTTCCAATTTTTAAAGGTTCTTATAATCTGAAGATTTGTTAAAATTTGTATGAAATGATGTTATAGAGGCATTCATATGGTTTGGAGTGGCAAAAACATAAAACGGTACTTAAACGGTTGAATAGTGCAATTTGTGGCAGGGTTGCCACACTACTTTGCAGCAACTAGGCATGTGTGGGCATGCCCACTATGTGCCTGGCCGGATTGATTGGGTAGTGGCCCACCCAATGTCACCCTAAAACTTATATTTGTGCTATTTTGGTATTTTTGGCCCATCAAATTTGATTATTTCATCCTTATTTTGATGCACAAATGTTGTGTAAGTATCAAAATTATGTTTAAAATTTTTTAATGCTTTTAAAATTTTGTTCAAGTTATTCTTCAATTATGTGAAAAATTGGGATGCATAATTTTTATGCTTGTTTTTGCTAGTTAATTAATTATTTATGAAATAAGCATTTAATATGTTGAATTGAATGTTAATTCTTATTTATTGTTTATTTAATTATTAAATGAATGATGAATGAATGAGGATGAACATGAACCCTTAATATTGATTTTATTTGTTTCAAATTGTTGAAAAGAGTTGTATTAAATTGAGTCTTTCATGCCTCTTAATTTCTATCTTGTAAACGTTATGAAAGTAGAACACTAGAAGTAAGGATTTTTTTTCTCATATAATTGTTGCAAGGAGACCAGAAGACCATTAGAGGCATGAAAACCTATAAATGTATGGGATATATTTATGTAATAGCTAAATTTAATCAACCTACTTAAAATCAACTAAGGAGTGCACTACTTGGTTAAGGTTCATGGTCATCCCACCCTAGGAGCATGCTAGGCGCATTTATTTCTTTAAACTTTTTTTATCCTATTGATGTATGAGATGTATGGTTAGGATATAGAAAATCAAAATAAGAGAAGATAAAATTGATAAGATCTTTGAAAGCAAGAAAATCCCTCCACTTAGAGGAGTCTAAGTACTTTCAAAATATTAAGTCAAAATAGATACAAATTAAAAAGAGTTTTAATTAATCTATGCCTTCTACCAATAGGATGTAACATGAGATGCTACTATATTTGCATGATGTCCCACGAGTTGTGGGTCACGTTTATGGTGGAAAGTTATGCTCATATAATTAACATACGATGCACTTTTGATTTGATGTTTCCTATGCATTGTCTCACGAGTCGTGGAATGCCATAATGTAGTTTCAAGTCAACAATTGATTGGTAGGTCCAATTTTAACACCTAGTAGTGTAAATGCTGCACAATTCGTAGGTCTACATAAAAAGTGAAGCAAAACATATCAAGAGCTGCATAGAGATGCAATTAGCAAAAATTGCTTACCTTAGGATTGTTTAGGGATGTCTCACTAGTCATAGGTCCACTTCAAGTCTTTTTGAGTTTTGATTCTCACTAGGAAATGAGATTTTCCAAATTCCTTAAGGGGGTAAGGAATTTGATAAAATAATAGGAGAAAAACATATTTGAAAGTCCATGAACATGTTTTCAATATCTATATTTAATCACATGTTTATATTCTCTCTTTCACCTTTCAAAAATTTCAAAATCTCAAGAATGGCTATAAATATCCGTCAAGCATTATTTTGGAAACTACTAATCCAATCGAGCCAAACTTTCACGATTGACTAAACCTCAAAATCATTCTAGATTCTGAGAAATAGATATATGTCCTACATCTAGGTGCTCCTTATCCCATAGGGATTGATGTGCGTCAAGAGACACGTGAATAGTTCACGACCAAAGGTTGAGGATCTCTTCCTAGCCCATAGTCTCATGATGGCATCTATTAACTTTAAAATTCTCATGAACACATGACACATACCCTGGTCAATTACTTGCAAGAGTTGTTTGGTAAATAAGGTATGAGAGGTTCATGTTGTCAAAGGAGATTTTTCAAGCTAGGATACATGAGGATCAAGTGTCCTCGACTATGGTCTAAAAATAATTAAACTTGAGAAGCTTTTCAACTTGGATAAAGTGATGGACAATGATTTCTATCTAGATTTGATCCTCACATCCTCGCTGAGTTTAATTGACCAAAGTATTATTCTAGATAGAGATAGCCATGACAAGGGCAAACCTCTAATGGTTGTTTCATCTTCCTACTCTAAAGGCTCTAAAGGCAATTAGAAAGGGGATAAGAATAAGAAATGGTCTTTTTCAAGAGAAAGTAAACATTTAAGGCACCCGATGGAGTTAAGAAAATTACAGAGGAGATAGTCAATGCTACTTGTTTCTACTTTAGCAAAAACGAACATTGGAAACAATATTGCAAGGAATACCTTGAAACCCTTGGGAAGGGTATGTACTTTTTGAAATATATCTAAGGATGAATTTTTCCTCATGGATATATGATATCGCATGTGATTCTCATCTTTGTAATTTGTTACAAAGAAAGGAAAAAAGAGTAAATCTTAGTGATGGAGATTTGATCTTACACTTTGGCAATGGAATAAAAGTCGCAGTCAAAGCCGAAGGCATAAAATAAGTTAGACTTAGGGAACTCCTTATTTGTATTACATCCTTATTATTATGTACCAAATTTTGTTAAGAACATCATTTCAATTCACATTTTGGATAGCAAAGGATTTGATTTTTCAATATCAAATCAGAAATTGAAGCTAATAAAGAATAGTTCTTTGGTTGATCAAGGTACACTTAACAATGGATTATATATTTTGGATTCTCCACCATCATTTATGCACATTCAATAAAGCAAAAAAAATTAGATAACCAAGAAGATACCATGTTGTGGTATGCTAGACTTGGACATATTTTCAAGAATAGGATGAACAAGTTAGAAGCCCTCAACACATTAAATGTTAGTAGCATAGAGAATCTTTCCACTTGCAAATCTTGTTCAAAAGGAAAAAATGACCAAACCTCATTTTGTAGGATAAACGGAGTGAACTACAAGTCCCTTGGATTTGATCCATACAAATATTTGTGGACTACTAAGAGTTAGTGCAACAGGTGGCTTTTCATACTTCATTACCTTTATGATGATAATACTCAATTCGGACACATTTATCTTATGAAGTACAAGCCCAAAACTTTTGAAAAGTTTAAAGAGTATTGAAATTAAGTAGAAAAGCAACTAGGACTAAGTATTAAATCTCATCAATCAAATTGAGGAGGAGAATACTTGAGTATTGAATTTTTGGATTATCTAAATGAGGGATCCTCTCTCAATGGACTCCACTCAGCACACCCTAACATAATGGAATAGCTAAGAAGAGAAATCGTACCTTGTTAGACATGGTATGTTCCATAATGAGCTTCACTGATGTGCCTATATCTTTTTAGGGATATGCTTTGTAAATGGCAAAGAGGTTACTAAATATAGTACCCTCAGAGTTGGTGCCAAAAACACTGCATAAGATATGGTATGGCAAAGCATCTTCTTAATCTTATCTAAACGTTTGGGGGTCTCCTGCATACGTCAAGCGATTAGTGAGAGACAAGTTGGATACTAGATCTACCTTGTGCAAGTTTATGGGATACTCAAGAGAGTTTTTGGGTTATTATTTTTATGATCCCTCAGAACAAAAGGTGTTTGTTTCAAGGAACACCAACTTTTTGGAAAAGAAATTTCTATTAGATAGAAATGACTTTGTTATTGAATTTGATGAAGTTCAAGATGGTCATGAAATCCACAAATGGTAGAAATAAGTAAACATCAAGAACTTTGCACACAACTTGTAAGAAGGTTGGATTGAATCAAGAAGCAACTTGAAAGGTTCAAATTCTTTCATGAGAAGGTTCAATTGGATAATGATCTAAAGACATACGAGGAAGTTATATTGGACATAGATTTGGGACATTGGCTAGACGCCATGAAATCTGAAATGAACTCCATATACTCTAACCGAGTATAGACTTTGGAGATCCAACGGAGGGCATCTTATCCGTTGGTTGTAAATGGATCTATAAGTGAAAGCTAGGAGTCGATGAAGAGGTTACGACCTTTAAAGCACGGCTAGTGGCAAAAGGTTACACTCAAAAACCCAATATTAATTTCTAGAAAACTTTTTCACCAGTTACTGTGCTTAAGTCCATTTAAATTTTGCTTGCCGTAACCATATATTATGACTATGAGATATGAAAAATGGAAGTAAAGACTACTTTTCTCAATACAAACACTGAAGAAGAAATCTATATAGAGCAACCACAGGATTTTACATCTAAAAGAAGTGAGCAAAATATTTGTGAACTCGAAAGGTCCATTTATAGACTTAAGCAGGCATCCCAAAGTTGTGACATATGTTTTGATAAAATAGTCAAATTGTTTGGCTTTATCAAAAATATGTATGAACCTTGTGTGTACAAAAAGGTTAGTAGGAATAGCATACAATTTATTGTGCTTTACATTGATGACATTCTTATCATTGGGAATGAGAGATAAATATTATAGTGTACTAAAGTATGGTTATCTACACAATTCTCCATGAAGGATATGGGAGAAGCATTATTCATATTTGGAATACGAATCTATAGAGATAAATCAAAGAGGATATTGAGTTTTTTCCAAACACCATACATTGACAAGATACTAAAGAGGTTTAGTGTGAAAGAATCCAAGAAAGAATTCATTCCTATGGGACATAGTCTTCATCTCTACAAGCCTATGGCATCTAAGACTGACAACAAAAGAAAAATAATGTCCCACATACCTTATGCTTCCACTATAGGAAGCATAATGTATGTCATTCAATGTATAAGGTCGAATGTAGTACATACTCTAAGTATTACGAGTCGCTTTCAATCTAACTATGATAAATGTCACTGGATAATTGTAAAAGCAATCCTTAAGTACTTGAGAAAAACTAAGAATTTATTTTTGGTGTATGGAAATCGAGAATTGAAACTCAAGAGGTTTTTGCAATCTAGTTTCCAATCCGATATAGATGACCTAAAATCTACCTCAGAATTTATATTTTGCCTCAATGGTAGTGCAATGAGTTGAAAGAGTTCCAAACAAGACATCAAGACCAATTCAACCACAGAGAGGAAATATATTACGGCTTTGAAAGCTACAAATAAGGGTGTTTGGATGAAAAATTTCATCCAAGAGTTGGATGAAGTGCCGAACATGCAAGAGCCTAAGGTTGTCTTTTGAAGACAACATAGGACTTAAGCTAAGATCTCATTAGTGATCTAAACATAACTAAATACATTATCATTTGATCTGTAAGATCAATAATAGAGGCAACAATTGAGTGGATACGGTTACCTCAAAGAGAATAGAGCAAAACTACTATCCAAACCCTAAAACCCAAAAGGAATTTGAAGAACATCTTGAGAAGATGGATCTTAAGACTATGGGGAATTGGCTTTAAGGAAAATAAGATATTATTGGAATAATGTCCCACAACCAATTAGATTGGCATGTAAACTATTTCACTTGTAATACAATATTGATTAAATGATATTCAAATATAATGGACATCTTCATCTTATGCTTATTTTACTTCATTAGCATTAATTGGTTGATACCCTTAGATCACACAAGATTATGGAACTTGGTCATGTACTGGGTGGTGATCATGAAATAAGTTGTACATGGTTGTATTCTTAAAACATTCCAAGTTATAAAATCTTAAGAAATAGGACATATAAGATCTGGATAAACTTACGCTAATGATGCATAAATTCAAGGAGTTGGATATTCCTCCGTTTCATGAGCAATCTATATTAGACATGGGTGCATGTTAGTAGGTGCTTATTAAAGGACAAGTTTAATTAAGATATACCCAAAAAATTCACTAGATAGTTGTAGTGGCAAGTTCTCCTACTTACGCTAGTGCATATAATTAGTTTTTTAACTTGAGGATCTTTGATAACCTTATGTTTAGGTCCTTATACTTTGACTCTTCCTTGACCACTTAGTAAGTCATTTGGGTTGAGATTGAGTATGAGCTACTTAGACATGGAGGTTTGTGAGATCTAAGAAGGAATTCATCTCCTTGTCATTGTGAATAACGAGTGCATCTCTTATGTATTCTATAATAATCAATTTCAAGAAATTCTAGTATAAGGTAATATGACAATTTGGAAAAGGATTTTTCCAAAGATGAGGTCATAAAGAAGAATCAAACATTGAGAATAGAAACATAGTTATGAAGGCTACTGGGGAGCCAGCAAATATCTTTTCTTAGGCCTCTTTCGGGAGACAGAAGACAGAAAGATTGTATTTACATAGCAAGCTTAGATTTAGAATAGTTCACTAAGAGCATATTTATTTCGACCAATTAGATGGACTTTATGGGCTTGAAGCTAGACATTAACTGTAGAGATTTGATACTCTTCAATTAATTGAGATTAATTAAAAGAGTTATTGATTTAAAGGAGTTTATACTAATGCAGATATTTTAATATTTAAAATATCACAATAATTGTGAGTCCATGTCCAATTAATTGAAGAACCTAATGGGTCATACACAAAAGCTTGAAGAAAGTTCTATTTGATGGGAAGAATTTTCTAAAGAGTTAGAAAGTTCATCTTTGGCAATTTTATGGAGAAATCGGTTGACTGAGTTGTTGGTCATTTGGCTTGATTAATTTAATTATTAAATTAATAAAAATAATTTAAGGAATTAAATTAAACCAATTAAATTAAGGAGTTAATTTGATTGGTGAAATATGACAAATAATTTGTCAAGTTAATTTAAAGAGTTAAGTCAAATCAATTAATTAAATTAAAAAGTTGATTTAATTAATATAAGGAACTAGTTTTGGAGGGAAATTCAAATGAAGGAGTTCATTTGAGATTAATATAGAATTAAATTGGATTGCATTTCATGTGATGAAATATAGATTCAATTTAAATTCAAATACAATTGAAATTCACGTTTCACATGCAAGTACATTGCCAAGTTGGCAAACCACCTCATGGAGGGTGTGATTCCAACTAGCATCATACCATCCTCTCCATCAATAAAGAGGTGGCCTGCCATGAGGAGCACATCAATGCTAGATTCCCTTTTCCTTCCAAAAAATGTAATTCACTCATATATTGAAGCTTCACACCTTCCTCACCAAATTCCCTCCATATTTTCGGCCTTCCCTCTTCTTCTCCCTTTAGTTCTCTAGCTGATTAGAGGTAGATTTGAGTTCTTCTTGGGTGTGTGTATCATAACATTAGAGGCTTCACATTTGGGGAGCTTTTGCTCTTGAAGAGCCATTGTTGTCGAGCAATTTTCGAGATAGATTTGGAGGCCTTGCCATGCCTTAATTTGGCTGAAATTTTTACTAAAAGTTCTGGAGTTTGTTGAGAAGCTCTTTGAAAACATTTAGCCAATTTGGAGTTGATTTGTTTGGTCAATTGTTAGCTTGATTCTGCTGTGCGTGGATTGGAACTTTGAAGTGTTCATTAGTGTCATCCTTGATTTACCTTTAGATTAAGCATTCAAGGTAATTTCTACCATTAAATCCTCATTAAATGTATAATTAGATCCTTGAATGAGGAGTCGACAAGTTGAATTTATCCTTTTTGTGATTTTATAATTGGACCTTTAAGCAGCTCTTTACTTCACTCTTATGAGAGGTTAAAATGTCTGTGGTGCCCTTGCTTGAGCAGTAAGGGCTCTTGTCATTATCTAAGGATTTTTAGATCATTCTCTGCCTAAAACCTTTCTTTAGGTGGCACGTCCTTACTTCTTTTTGTGATATGGAGGAGATCTTCGCATTTAACGCAAAGACATGCTTCTTAAATGCAGAGGTACGTTGTCTATTAGTATGTTTAATGCAACAAAGTGGTGGTTGAGTAGCATTTAATGTGACAGTGACCAATGATGGAAAAATACTTTATATTATGCAATCGACCTCTTTCAGTCAAGATGGTTTCTTGGCTGCAAGGCTCTCAACCAAGCTCTGATCGAATGATGAACCACTTAGAGCCCAAAGGCCTCTCTAGTCAAGGGCCTATAAATCAAACTCAGGCTAATCGACTACACTATGGTCAACTTAAGGGATGCTAATCACTTATACAAGCTAATTGGCCTAATGCCTTCTTGGGCCTGGTCGATTATTAGTAGGCCTTCTTAGGCTCAATTTGCTTTCTCATATAAAATATATATTAGTATCTCTTTATATTTGTATATAAACTTTAATTTATATCAAATATTTTATTATTTCCACACTTGTATATTTTGTCAACACTTGTATTTTTTAAAACACTCATAAACATGGTATTTATGCGACTCTTAATAGTTTTTCAAATATTTATGGACTCTATATATGTCTTAAAATTATATCAAATAAGTGTATTTTCAATAACATTTATATTTTCAAAACACTTATACACTTATATTTTCACCATCTAATCCATTGCTCAGTATGGACCCCTATCCATTTATTAATTGAGAAAAATAATTACATAAAAGTGGATACAACTGAACCTCTAAATGAAATTACATGTCATTAATAAGAAAAGAATTGAACAACTTCGGAAAGAATAAAAGAGTACTACAATATATTTAAGTTGGCCTAATGATAGATTGACATCTCATTCAAGTTATTTAGATTGTTCTCAGATAAGGGGCTACATGGATGTATTTTCAACCTATTCTTAATCATCTTCTTCAAGTTGAGGCAAAATGATTTTCATTTTTCTCGATTCCTTGCTCAAAGCAATCCATCCGTAAAATGCAAAACTTGATTGAATCGGATTCTGCCACATTGTTGTGTTTGTTAACGTGTGCAAACCCATTCCAAAGTCGAAAGAATGTTAGTGATATTTGAGATGCAAGTATATCTCGAGCAACATGTGAAAGAACTGAATAAACATCGGCATTGTTCTTCCACTATTGCAACAAGTCAAATCCTTCATAATCCTTCTTGCATTTTCTCTCTAAGTAAAATGATATCTCTCTGCAACCTTCAGATATAAAGTTTGACGATCTTTCAATCCTTAAATGCCTCAATGGGGAGAAAATTCCTCCTTTTCTAATAGATGCCCCTTATGAACCTACATGATCTTGTGTGTTGCAATCTTGACTACAAGTACTCAATATTGGAGGTTGGATAATAATGGTAGGCACACAAAATGAAAAGACAAATTTTCATAATGACAAGGGTCGTATTTGAGCAAGAAGTAGTTTTTTTTTTTTTTTCAAAAAAGCCGCCTTGAGGTGGCGGGGGATAAGGCGCTGACCCCTACCTTGTATATTAAAGGTAATAAGAGGAGTACATAATGTTTTACAAACAAAAGCCGTAAAATAAGGAGTACTACTCCCTTACACATTAGTGAAAATTACAAAGCAAAATATCAGGAGTACTCAATATAAATCAATGAAAAATAGCTCATCTGCGAGTCTTACAATTTGATTGTCTTGGTCCATCTGATAGAATAAGATGGCATATAACAGAAGCTTTTGGGCAAAATGTTGAAGTTGTGAAAAAATCCAGTCGGCCGAAACGTTAAGTGGCCACAAGCAGAAACTATAAGTTACATGTTCATCTAGTTTTGCTCGATACGAGTTCTTGAATCTCGAGCTTATTTAGTGAGTTAAAGTAATCATATGAATTATTAACTGGATGTTTGACTATTCTATTATGTCGAATTGAAAATATTTGGATCTTAAAATTAATCAAATTATCATCAATAAATGTGACCCTTCTAGATCGGTATACCTATTCTTATAAATTTTTTGTAGAATACACACCTTTTCATAAACGATACCCGTAGAAAATTAAGGTCTTGTTCCTGTATGTTTTGACCATTTTCTAAAAAAAATTTTAGGGGAATGAATTTTTTGGGGAGAAAATTTGAACAATGTGGAATGAGTTTTTGGAAGAAAATTTGGAAAATGTGCCAAGCATTTCTTTTTGTTTTGGGATGAAAAATGATTTGAGGATGAATTATTTGTTTCTTTATATTTTGGATGGAGACAAACTTTACTGTTGATGCCAAATCAATTGCTTTATTGTTGGATTTATAGGGTGAAAGTGATTTATTTTTATATAATATATTATATATATATATATGTATATTTATAGTTCAGCGATGTGCATGTGACTTAATAACGATTCATCAATTTAAAAAAAATAATTTTATATTGTATAACACTAAATCATCTTAAATTGTTTATTAAACAAATAAGAGTAGTATTTAATTATATGAGAAATATGAAATATAATTAATATATACATAACAAGTTATTTAAACAAATTAATTTAATTAATTTAATAAGTTATTTATTTACTTTAACTTATTACCTAATTAATACATTATTTAATAAATAAATTACTTAGTAACAATCAAAATTTGTTTACTTAATTTTAAATAATTTTCAAGATCATGATCTTAAATCTTTCAAGTCATAGGATCTTATGAGACAGGGTATTTAAGATTCAGATAGACTTGCACTAACGATGCATAAATCCAAGAGTTGGAGATTGCTTCGTTCCATAAACAACTGTATGAGATACGAGTGCATGTTAGTGGGTGCTTGTTAGAGAACAAAGTACTAAAAACCCACCAGAGAATCCACTATATAGCCGTAGTGACAAGTCGGTAGTGACTAGCTCTCCTGCTTACACTAGTGCATATTATTAGTCCTCAAACATGAGGATTCATGGTAACTTTGTGTCTAGTACTTATGCTTTGACTCTTCCTTGACCACTTAGCGGGTCTTTCATATTGAAATTGGGAATAAACTACTTGGTATAGAGGTTTGTGAAATTCAAGATGGAATCCAACTCCTCATTGTTGTAAAGGGCAAGTACATCTCCTATGTGTTCTATAATTATTGATTCCAAGAAATGCTTGCGCAAGGTACTGTAATAATTTGTAAAGGGGGTTTTTCAAAGGTGAGGTCACCCAACAAGAATTGAACATTGAGAATAAAAACATAATATCGAAACTATTAGGGTGTTGACAAATATCTTGTCCTAAACCTCTTTCGAGAGATAGGAGACGAAAAGACCATATTTACATAGTACGCTAGAGCAATAATGGTTCTCCAAAATATTCATTTTGGCCAATTAGTTGGGCTCCATGGACCTGAGGTTGGACATTGGCCATAGAGATTAGGTACTCTTCAATTAACGAGATTAATTGAATTGAATCAACTAGTTTAAAAGGAGTTTTAAACTAGAATGAATACAAAATATTCAACAGTCACAAGGAGTTGTGAACCTATATCCAATGAATGGTAGAATTTATTAGGTCGCATACAAAATTCAATTAGCTTCCTAATTTTAGGAGAAAATTTTCTAAGTGTTAGAAAAGGATTTCTCCTAATGGACCAATTTTTAGGTACCAAGTTTGAAGGTCAATTTTTGCTTAATTAATTTAAGTGTTAAATTAGTCAACTAATTTAAGAAATTAAATTAGACCAATAATTAAGGAGTTAATTATTTGGTGCCAACATGATCATTTAAGTTAACATAAAGAGTCAAGTTAACAAAATTAAGCTTAAGGAGTTAAGCTAGATTGACTTAAAGAGTTAAGTCAAAGGATAATTAATTAAATTAAAGACTTTAATTTAATTAATTGGGAAGAATGAATTTTGGAGGAAAAATTCAAATAATAAGTGAATTAGTATCTTAATTAAATTGAAATGAAATTTGGATTCAAATTTGTCACCTTGGCAACCCCATTTGGCTGCCCCCCTTTAGTTGGTATCACACATTTTCAACATTTATATATAGATTAGAGAAAAGAGGTCGTGTATAACACATTTGGTGTGAAAAAATTAGATTCTTCCCTTTTTCCCTCCAAAACCTATTGCAAGCAAGCATTTATGTGTTGAAAGCTTTGCTCTCTTCTTCTTCTTTGTTGCCTAAAATTGACCTCCACCATTGTTGAATCTCTGCTCTTACTCCAACTTATATATTAGAGATTTAGGAAGATTTCATTAGTGTGTGAATTATTACAATAGAGGAAAGACATTTGACTTGCTTGTTTCTAGAGACCTACCTGCATAGAGTCCAACTTGTCAATTTTCTCTAGGGAGTTCCAGATGGCCAATTGATTTGAAATTTTTAATGAAAGTTCATCAAGGTGTTGGGAAGATCCATATATTTTTTTAGGATTTTTGGAGGAGATTTGATAAGGTGATCATCGCAATCTTCTTGCTATGTCAGTAACAGACAGTTTCTGGTACTAGTGAAGTGTTTACTTACTACTCCTTGGATTTTGCTCTTCAAGGTAATTCTTTCCCTCAATATGAATCATAAGCATGATTAGATCCTTATTTTACTTATAGGCGCTAGTTAATTTCATGTTTTGAAGTTTTGATATTAGATCCTAGTGTCCTATTTGCCTTCAATACCAACTTAGATATTGAAGTAATGAGTGATGCTTTGTACAAAGAAGACAAACTCACAAATGTAGGAACATCACCTGAACTCAGATTAAAAAGTAAACCAACTAATGACTAGTGAGGACTTAATCTAAAATAGATCACAGCATGTGAAAATGTTTTGGGAGGAGTTAAGACTCCTCTACATAAATCTTCAATACTGTCTCCCCTAAAAAGAACAGTACATAGTAATTAATATAAAGCTAGTCTTCCCAATTAGATTAAAAATAAATTGATGGGTGGTAATTGACGAACTGCAATTCCTAAATTCAATTTCCTCCAATCAATCTATAGCAAGTTGACTTTGTTAAGGAGAAGCCAATTTGCTTGGGTTTGCTTCTTCATATCAGAAATTGATGCCTCATCATCCATATTAGCAAATTGGCCAGGGCCAGGTTCGACTCCACACATCTGCAACAATTTTCAGCAATAAAAAGAGAACAGTGGTCTTTAAAAAATTCAGGTCTTGATTCCCTTCTTTCCTAATAATTTTTGCAAAAAGAAAAAGGAATCTCAAACTCCAAGCAATTACTTGCATCAATCCAAAAACAAAAAGTCAACTCCAACAAGCATTATGCTCATTTCCATGCATTTCAATTTCCACTATCAGCTTGGTTTTAACTTCATTCAGAGCAAATTCACACAACCTTTTGAAATCAATATGTTTGGAGCATCAAAATTAAAGAACGTTTTATATTGCAATTTAATCCAACTCCAAGTCACGAAAATTCATTTTCCACACCTAACCAAATCCAACACAAGCTAAAGTTCTGAACCATATTGAGCTTTTACTATCAGTAGCAATAATTCTGAACCACATCAATTAAGCTAAAATGTGCCATCTGCTTTGGAGTTATTTCAGCATCAAAAGAAAAAATTAAGATCATGTTATGAAGTGCAGGAACCATTTGGCAGCAAAATAAATTTATGAGAATTTGAAAGAATGAGCAGAAACAGCAACACATCAACTCATACTTCATTCTTAATTTCCAGCAATCCAATACAAATAAATAAATTTTCAGAAGCAAGCCTCTAAAGCACAGTGGGCGGATCAATTCCAACCAAATAGAATTGCGCAAGGCTCAAAGTTTCCATCTAAGGATAGTTAAAAAACCATATGTAGAATCTTCTAGCAATTTTAGTCAAATGAAGGAATCAACAATTCTGATACCCAGCAGCCAAATTTGGAGGGCAGTAAAAGATCAAGCCCAACATTAAGTCCTGGCCACTTCAGATCCAAACTCAAAAAATGAGTGGCAAGTTCTCTTCCCATGTCAATTCTACCAAAAATTTGAACAGAAAGAGAGCAAAACATCCACATCATGAATTTCAATTCTAATATAAGCCATCAAAATCAGATTTCAACAAAATATCTTGACTTGTACTCTCTATCAGACCATACAAAACCAAAGTGTATCAGCCACCAAATGCCAAAATTTGACCTTAGCTAGTGTGATTAGATTCTGAATCAAGAGCTGTAGCAAGATCAAAGTAAAAAAATTGACCGAAGTCAGACAATGTTCAGCAACAGGCCATTTTAGAAATCAACAGCATAACAAAACAATAGTTTAAGCTCACTATCTAAGACTCCAAAAATTGATAAAAGTTAAACAGCATGATAACAACATTCAAGAACGATATTTTTCAACTACTATGACAAGAATTTCTTTCCAAAAACCAAACTAATGAAGCAGGGAATCAAATACAGCTACACCAAAAAATTTGATAAAAAATACAGTAAAACAAAGAAAATCTAGTCATGCACACAAAAACTGACCACAAGTCAGCCACACATCAAGCAATTAAACACGACAAATCATTCAAATCATAGTAGAAATGGAACTTAAATTTTTCCAAAAAGAAGAATATTTTTAAAGCAAGAGCAGCATCCAACTTTTCTCACGAATCGACCAATATTGACTTTCTAATCATTTGTGGGTTACTTTCTCCTTAGCCTTCTAGACACCTCCTTGAACTTTGATTTTCCTTTTCCCGGGATGGAGATTTGTCAGCAGGAACTCACCTTTCTGGGATCACTAGTTCATTCCCATCCTTAAAGTTGCACCCTGATTCAACCCTTAGCAAAATTCAACAGTCTTTGTGCTCAATTATAAGAAAAAAAAGAAGAAGAATGAAAATAAAAATAAATATTTACAAATAATACTAAACTAAACAAATCCGCCCAAGAAATAGTAAATCAAAATAGGAAGCTTCTGAATGTGAGGTTCAGACGTGTTTACAAAATTCTTAAGCCTATAATAATATTTAACCACCCAGTAGTTCAAACTGCTCAAGTTGACCATGTTTTCCTAATCTCACTGATTTTTCCCCACACAGATTAATACTTGTAATATTAAAGAAAAAAAAAGAAAAAACATAGAATGTAATGCATTAAACAAAAAAAGGACCTCATTTCTCTTAGAAATGTCTGCCACCTCCATGACTGTTGTTCACAGGCAGCACAAATACCAAAAGTCTATCACTATTTGAAAGGAATTGTCCATCACGGGAAGCCTTTGTCAGTACCTTTGGTTTATTGACTCTGTACCTAATTTCGATGTAAATATCTCCATAGTAAACCAGCCAATAAGACAAGTAACACATGGAAAAAATGCAAAAATAGCTAATAGTTACATAACCCCCACATCTCCCTAAGTCCTTCAAGTTCCACGGCAACCACCACAATTCTCTCTTTGTCATATGTTTCTGGACTTTCTTAGTTCCTTCTGACATGTTTTTGTATAATAGAAGCAAAAAATATACATATCCTAAATTTGGAGAGTTTTTTATGAAACAATAATAGAATAACGCATATAAGAATAGAACGATCACGACAAACTCATACATAAAATTGATCAATTTAATTAACATGGTGACAATGAAAGAGCAAAAGATTGAACTATTTACGAACATATTATCATCCTATAACCAAAATTGTGAATCCTCATATTCATACTACTTCCAACTTCACCACATACCTGTAGCCATAAATCAGTATTCTTCAAAGCAACTCATATCCCAAGCTCAAAAGCGAGAAGTTTCATATTCTCTTGTTCAGTTGAACCAGAACCAGTCAAAGGCATCAATTGTTTCTTTCTTCAATGAATGTAGCAGATAAAGTTTAGAAAAATTGACAGTTTTTGCATAAAAAGATGATAGTTATATATATATGTATCCAAAAACAGGGAAAAAAACAAATGAAGACAACTTCAATATACAAATGAAGACAACCTCAATATTTCAGATGATGAGGATAACTGAAAGACATTTTGCTTGTCAAGAAATCCTAGAAAACAAAAAAACTGATCAAGAGATAAAAGAAATACGTAAAAATATTCTGTAAAGAATGTACTCTTTCTTTTCCAATTTTTGTTGATCGGAAATTTATGCTGTTTATCCCTATGTCTATGGCTTTGCTTCGTTGTTGAAATCTCTCATGAAAAATGAGAACCCACCAAAAAGAACAACCAAAAAAGGAAAAATTGTGTGAAAAATCAAGTGGGGGGTCAATTACAACAGAGCGATAAAGGCTTCAAATTTGAGAAATCAAAATCGTCCGATACACCCGCTCCATCGAGCTCGAAATTATGATGAGCTTTCTTCGTGAAATCAACAAAACACTAGAAAGCTTCATTATCTTTGGTAATGACACTGATTATTGGGGAAAGTGGATCGCTCATTCTCTAGCAATGGTTGATTTCAAGGTCGCAAAGAGCATAGGCGAGACCAAACGAGCAATGCAGAATATCCTACCAAGCTCGAGATAGTCAAAACCCTTCCATCCCACAGGCCACAATCTCAACAAAATGGCGTGCTTTAGCTCCAAAAACAGCATCCTGCACAAAAGAGTACGAAGGCCACTCTCCATTAGCATGAATGGCATGAGTGTGAATAATTCTTTGCCAGGAAGCAAAATCAGAAAATTGACCTCATCTTCTTCCCTCACAAAATTTTAACTCCTACAAAACCCTAAAACACAATTATATATAATTAAAAATACATAGGAAATTTTTCTACAAAGAAAGCAAAAAAAAGAAGAGTGAAAGCCGAGTAAAATAGAGATACTTAATAAATTTAATGAAGAAGAGAGCAGTCGGGTGCTCAACTCCCACCAACTTCAGCAAAATGAAGAAAGAGATGTATTTTGACAAACTCACAGATATGAAAAAGTAGTATAGGACATGGGATGGGGACAGGCTTTTCAGTGAAGTGCGTAGGTTTTCCAGAAGTTGGTAGACTGTTCAACCTTTATGTCTCGTCTTGATTTTTTTCTTGTAATCATCTTACGAAAAAAAATAAAAGAAAATAAAATCTGGAACAACTATTATAGCCAAAGGCACAAGTTTATAAAGCATAACAATGCAAAGCGTCGCCGTTTTACGGTCAAAACCAGAACAACATATAAAAACAGTAGCAACGCACCTTTTCTTTAGACCGTTCTTTAAAAAAAATAAAAAAATCTCATATTTTCGTCTAACCGGGTCGGCATTTAATTACAAGAGACAAAAACAAAGAACAACTTTCACAGCAAAATGTACGATTTAATTGAGCACAAAACCTAAAACAACGTCATTTTCTAATGTAAAGCAGAAAAAGAAAAAAAAAAAAATCAATTGGTCGATGCTTCTTCTTGAGGGCCGTACTTCTGTTGAATATTATGTTTCTTTCACATGTCTTCTTCAATCTTCTCTTATACACCTCTTTCCTCTGACAAAAAGTTTCCTCATCAAGTCTTAATCTATTTTATCACGTTTCTCATACTCTTTCTTCTTTATTTCATACCCCAGACGTTTTTATTCTAAGTTTCAACAACTTCTTGAATTTCAAAAACATGAGTGGCCCCTCTAAGTCTGTGGTTGGTTATCTCAATTTGTTTACCTTTTCATTCGGTTTATTGTTTTTCCTAAGGGAATTTCATTTACTATATTTATATATATATTCGTCTGTGTTGGATAACGTTTAGTTTTTTGAAGACTGGTAATTGAATTGATGTGTATATGGCTTAAGATTGTATTTTCTGCTGAGTTTCATGCAGTTTCATGTAGGATGTAGTGTGAATTATGTGGGCTTATCTCTTTTAGTGGGTACATTTTCTTAGTTTAATTAGCTTTAGTTGAGTGTTCTCGAATCTTTTCTGTTTGAAGCCGAATACTATTTAAGAGATTCAATTTTTTTGGTCCTGCTTATTCTGTGCTTATGTGGGGTTGGCTTCCAATATGCTATATCCCCTCCAGTTCAGTAAAGGATCATAAAGCCAGAAAAAAACCTTATATGCTTATACCATAATTTATGAAGTAATGTCTGATATGTTGAACCTCTAGTGAAGGTGGGCATATTAATGTTTTTCAAACAATCATGCCATATATGCATATCTAAAGAAAATATATAGTAACTAAATTTATTCGTTTGGAAAGTAACATAAAGGAGTTATTTTAAAATCCAACTATTGATCCCTTGGAAAGGACAATTAAAACTGAACACTTGGACAAGATAAACAATTTTAAACATTATATTATGCAGAAAAATTTGATGATCAAGATTATTGCAGAACCACATGAATATGCTGGAATAATTTGGAAAGTTGTAATAAGTGTTTTGCTTCACTTAATCATGTGACATTCTCGTTTGATATGGTTTATGTTGGTGAAGGCATGCTAATGAACACTGTGCAATTTTTAACTTAATTTTCACTTTTCTTAAGAATGTTAAAAGTGCTGAAAACAGTACTTCCTTTTTTCTATAGGTGTTGCTCTTTGGGTCATTCGCAGAGGATGAGAACCTTTCTTGGCTGAATCAGATGCCTGCCAATGTCCAAAGACTTGATGAAGGGAAAAAGTCTCAAGTTAATTCTCAAACCTTGTGCTTGAATTGACTTTTGGTAGTTTTAGCAGCATATCTAGCATGCACTGGTTGGTTCTTCTTACGATCGCGATCGTCTGAACTCCAAAAGGACAGTAGGGACTTGAGTGGTGAGGTCCTGCAAATTGTGACTGAAAATGGAATGGTTCAGAATTCGAATAATTTTTGTAACGGAAATCAAGTGATAATTGATGGGATAAATATTGTTGCGATGCAGTTATCAGATACTGATAACAAGACAGCTAGAATACCTAGCTCAGAAGTTCTGAATTATGATGGCATAAAGTCAAATGGCACCATCAAAAATTCCTCAGCCGAAGCATGTAATGAAGTGGCCAATTGGGAGATGGATGCCCCTGTTTTTCCTGTTCGAGATATATTACCTTGAGGTTTAATCAACTCCGGGAATTCGTGTTTTCTCAGTGCATCATTGCAGACTCTTTGGCATGTTCCCCATTTGTTCAGCTTCTTCAGGGATTAAGAAATCGTAAAATTCCAAAGGTTTGATGTTGTTAAGTGTTCAATTTACTTCTAACATACCATGTGGTCAGTAGATTTTATCCATAATGAATGCATTAAAAGATTTGATTTTTTGTTTTTAGGCTGGATATCCAACATTAGCTGCATTTGCTGAGTTCATTGGTGAATTCAATGTGCCAATTGGAGCTAATGTAAATAAGAAAGATGCCACTGTACTTGAAACTGGAAAGTCTTTCAGTCCTGCCATGTTTGAAGTGGTAAGAAAATTTGCTCCTGAAGTACCAAGTAGCATCAGGCAGGCCTAGGTTTGTACTTCCTTATGAACTTATCCTTCCTTGTTTCCTTTCTGTATGAGGGTTTTCTTGACTGGCCTCTGATATTTCCTGATTATATATCTAAGTAGTTGACGAGTAAATTTCCTTTTGAGGGTTCATAATATGGTCATGGAAATAATGTCTCAGTACATTTAGTGGTCAATTAAGTTGCATTAATGCCTCATATGATTTAGGGGGGAGAATAGTTGGTGAATTCATGCATTACTAAGTTATTATTGAATGTGGTCATTTGATGCTTCTTGTGGAACTAAGCTGTTACTTTTGGCAAGATTATCTTGTGAAGTATTCTTTATTCCTAGGCAAGAGGATGCACAAGAGTTTCTCGGTTTCATTATTCATCAAATACATGATGAATTGCTAAAACTTGAGGGGCAGTTTCACTTGGATGGGAGAAACCCATCCCTGGTTTCTGTCTCTGAAGCTGATGAGTGGGAAACAGTTGGCTCAAAGAAAAAGTCTGCAGTGACCAAAATACAGAATTTTGTTCCTTCAAAACTTAGTACAATTTTCGGTGGACAATTGCGAAGTGTTGTCAAAGCAAGAGGCAAGTTTCGTGGCGACAGACAAGGGTCTACTTTTATAATTTTGGTGCTTGTGCAGTAGCATATTGTGCATCTGACTCATGAACACGGCAATTTTAACCGATTCTCAATTAGTGTGACTGATGAGTACTTTGTTTCTAAACATGTGAACTTGTGCATAAACATGCCTTATATCTTATGTGGGTTTAGGCTAATGAAAATGTATGTGAAGAGGTACTGATGACAATGGCTTTCTATGCCATTTTCCTCATTTTTCTGATTTTCTATTTTGTTTTCATGTTTCTCTCTTTTCTTTCTTTCATTGCTTCTAGCAACTATTGCTTCCGGGAGCCAACTTTATCAGCCAGACACATTTTGATGAAAGCCTTGTCAACAAATTCAGGGAACTTACTAAGATAGATAGTGTCTGATTTAGATCTCATTTGTGAAAGACCTATTGTTGACAACTGGAACATTTTTAATGCAACTTCCAAATGAACCAGTAAACTTGCCTATGTTTTTTGTGACATTAGAACCATAAAGTTAGGTTACGACCATGGACTCTTCCACTTGGGAGTGTTACTGATGGGATACTCCTGGTTTTATTGTTGAACTTGTGGTCTGGGTAGACTCTGTATTGTGCTAATATCTAACAGATGTTATGTCATGCCCATTATTGGCCTTGAAATTCTCAAGTTTATTATAAGTGCATGCATTCATCAAATAGTCCCTTATTTGCCTAGATGGCCATCTTACACCATAGGAGTCATGTTTAGGTTTAATGGTCTGTCAAATTTCATGGGGAGCGGCAGATGGATATAGAAGGTTGTTAAACATGAATGTCAGTTGACATAGAGGTGTAAAATGTGGAAGTGAATGGGACTGTTAGTTCAGTTAACAGTTTAGAAGTGTAGCAAGGTGTATCTGGGTGCTATTTCAGTGCCTGAGTTCTGTGCTTTATTTGAGTGCAAAAGGAGCAAAGAAAAGTAGAAGGCAAAACGAAAGTCCAAAAGTAAGTGGTTTCTCTAGTTTTAGGGCTTCTGAACCTCTCCATTCCATCTGAACCAGTGGTGACTTCTCCTTTTAGAATATTTGGTTAAGGCAGGCCCCTAAGGAAGCGCCTCTGCAGTTTTCTTTTCAATGATTTTTTGCCTCTTCCAGGTAAAGCAGTTAGAGATGCTATACTTTCGGGGAATAACTGAAGAAGGGTATGTTTTAGCTAGGTTATCCAATGGAAAAATGCTGGGGAGAACATGAAGTCCCTTTTTAAGTTGTGTAAATTGATAATCAACGTGGCATCCCTTTTTTTTTTGCCATTTGTTGGGGCTGGATTTTCCTCCTCCAATTCAGTTAATTAATGTTTGGGGTTCCTCCTAATTTTCCTGATAGGATTCTCGCATTATGCATTTCTTTGATTAGGGATTCTTGCTCTAGTGCTATGAATGCTGTTACATGCCTCTATTGGTTAAATAATTTTTTTTTTTTGCCTTCCTTCTATTTCCCCTTGATGGAAGTTTGGTTAATTGTGCCAATAAGTGGTCGCATGATAAATCTGCTTTTCTTGTAACATCTTGATATGCTTTTTCTGGCATCAAAATCTGATGGTATTTATTATTTCATTAATTGTGGACAGACAATTCTGCCACTGTTCAGTCATTTCTTTTGCTCCATCTAGATATATCTCATGAAGCTATTTGGACTATTGAAGATGCTCTCCTTTTATTTTCTGCACCAGAAACATTCGACAAGTATTGAGCATCAACAGCTAGAGAGGTAAGTTGACTTATTCTTTCAGCATTACATTTTTCTTACTGCTAGCTGCAAACCCTTTTCTGAAGATGTCTATGTAATTTTGGTGTGCTCTTGTTGCGGCAAACATTTTTGCTATGAACGAGCCAGTTTGTAATTATGTGATTTCATGTTTAGCATACATTTATGTGAGACTGAATTATTGGTGATGTGTTTTTCATGTTTAGCATACTTTTATGTCTATGTTCCTTCTCACTCAAGTTTGAGTGATGATCCCAGGAGATTGTTTAAATGGGATCTGGAAGTGAGACTATGTTATATGAGGTCCATAAAGTTGTTTTTATCTTGAGATACACAATTGTTATTACTTTTGTTGCTTAGCGATGCTATTAACTTCTATAGTGAAGTTTCTTAACCCTCCATGTAGAATTCTGCATTTTAATTTAAACATGGGAAATTTTAGGCAGAGTCTCATGGATAAATTAGAAGTTGAAGAAAAATGGTAAATGATGACTTAAGTAATATATTGAGATCCTGACAAGCAAGAACTGAAATATAAGTAATACTTTATTTCTCTAAAAGGGTTAACAAAGAACCAACTTGCAGATAAGTACACTGAAATATAATTAACGGTTTATTTCTCTAAAGGGGTTGACAAAGAATGAACTTACAGATAAGCAAACAATTTTGCTATAAGAGATCACAAGAATAAGAAACTATTGTTGGTTTAATACCTGAAAGCTTAGATTTTGGGTAAGTAGATGCTCTAAGTGATGCAATAGTGCTTGCATGAGAATACGGAAGCAGCATAAAATGGTTGAAGTCTTGCATGATGAAATGCTCATTAAACAAGCAATTCATGGATTGCATTACAGACAGAGTTAAGAATGAAAGAATGGCTGCTTTCAGTCCTCTCTAGCCATACCATTGTCTGAGAGCCCTTGCAGATACAAACTCACACTACAAAAAGCACGATCATAGAATACTATGACTTAAAATTTACTTTTAGTATCAGGACGTGGATGTATGAGCATAGACTATTGTTCATATACAGGTATTATCAATATGCTCTGCCATATCTGTAAATTCGGCTTAGGAATTGCTACTGATGAGGTATGCACTAATGGTGAAAATTACTCTTTTCAGGCTGAAGTTGTGAGTGCCAGGAAATCTGTCAAGATACAAGCACTTCTGAAGATAATGATTTTACATCTGATGTGTTTTGGCTATGGCAGTCATGGAAGCACCAAATTGCACAAGGCTGTGCACTTCCCTATTGAACTGGTGCTAAACCGTGATCTGCTTGTTTCCTCTGCTACAGAGGTAGGAATTTGCTGTGTTCTTCATTTTGACTTCCTGAGTGTGGATCTAGGATAATAAATTGTTCAGTTAAAATAAGAAATTCTTTATAAGATCAAACCTTGAAAATGGAATTCGTACCTCCTGGGAGGCTACTGGCATGTTATATGTGAATGACAACTGCTATGCTATTTGAATTTTAAGTTCATAAGGATATTAGTGAAAGTTGCACCCCCATACAAGAAATGATAGAATAGCTGAATTAAATCATTTTTATTGAGATTTTTTATGTTAAGATCATTGTAAAGTTCCTTCTGGCTGCTGATGTGGTTTTGGTCATTTCTGTGAGGCAACATTGTTGTTATGTCATTGTTATATATGTCTGAAAATCTTGAAAACCATCATAATCTTTCCTATAATTGAATGACTGAAGCTTGCGTGCTCTTTGTTCTCCTGGGTTCATTTCTAAGTAAAATATACTAGTTCATGATCCATGTATTGATCATTTCAATTATTTCTCTATTCTCTCCCCCATCTACCCACTATTAGGGTCCCAGGTTTTGTGAAGGTAAACAACGTAATAC
>JACGDI010002959.1:1270524-1325754 GCA_014898725.1 Jacaranda copaia
TCAGATAAATCACATTGAATTGCTTTCATCAGCTCAAGAAGGGAGCTCGGGCAGAGGTGGTCGATCTACACGGTGATGGTGGATTGTAGTAGGTAGCTTGATTCTGCTGGGGGTGGTAGTAATTTAAATGTGGGTTTGCAAAATTAGAAATTTTAATTTTTAAATGGATAATTTAAGCATCCTATTTGATTTCACCTTACTGGATATTAGCATATAAACAAGGCCGGTTCATGAATTTGGTCGATGTGCTTATAGCTTGTAGCACTATCCGTCTTTTATAACTAATACAATGCCCCTAATATATCTGAGAAAGACAGGTTTGTTTCTGAGAGCTAAAGATTTTACTTGAATGAAATGTATAGGGCCGGAAGCACGAACTTGTTTCCACAATAACGCACCATGGGTGAGAAGCACCCAAAGGACATTATACTGCTGATGTCCGCTATGGTAAGAAGCGGTGGTTACGGTTTGATGATGCATCTGTTTCTGTTATCAGCACAAGCGAAGTATTGCATGACCGGGCCTACGTTCTATTCTACAAACAATTATAGAGGCGATGGCAGCTGAGCTTTACCTCCTGACAATTCATTTTGAAGTCATTCGTTGAGTTATACAGTTGATCCTATCATCTGCCTGCCTCCAGGAGCCAGTCTTGAGCGCGGACAGAAGATGTACGGAATTTCGTTATTCTTTTATTGGTGCTTACTCTATGTTGGATTTGGTTTGGAATCAAACTGGTGGACGTTGGTGTCATGTATATAATTTTGTAATGTTTAGACAATGAATAGAGAAATTAATTTTATTGAGAATGAGAATTGGGATAAGTCTGTCAGCTCTGTTGCCCCATTCGTTTCTTGTGGTGTGGTATGTGCTGTATTAGATTCATTGAATTTTCCCAATCCATCTCCTTCCAACAAAAAAATCAGCTACTTAGCTAACGAAAACTATAGGGAGATTAGAATGAGGGTTGGATGATGTGATTATATCCACTATTCTGATATCAAGATTCAATAGGTCTTTTGTTATCTTTCTGTGTCAATGTTTAATTCAACCAAGCAAGGATTTTCTTCCCTACAGTTTTAGCTGCATCCATAGTTCACTTTGTACGTATGGAAAGGGGAGCACGAACGCTCGCATTTGCTGTAAATGGACTTTGGCTCGAGTTTCTCGGAACTATTGAGAATCTCCGCGCTCTGCAGGTGCTCAAAGCAGCTGGTGTTTTGTGGATTGATTCGAGAGTTTGATAATTTTTCCAAGCCAAATTACTCGGGAAATTGACACAAACTTTCATTGATCCCTGATTTAAATAGAAGTGAACCCACAATTTTAAAAATTCCATTCCGTCTCTCCTAATCTTTTGCTAAGAAGGTTCTTATAAATCCCAATGGATTATCCAAATTTATAGAAACATTCCTTAAAGTTGTTTCATGTTCGTGCACCTTCTTCTGACATTTTTTCTAACTTATTTAACATTTTAAAACTATATTCTATAATATTAGGACATGCACTCAAGTTACTTTTTGTTTATCCTCGTTACCATCTCTAATTTATGATAAAATTTTAAAATCTTGAAACTCTGTTTTTTAACATTAACGTGTGTTGTGTGCTTTCAAAATTACTTCATTAAAATTATTTCTACATGAAAGACCAGTTATCTATATCTCTTACTTTTATCTTTTCTATTACCTTATCTTCAATTTTATAAAATCAATCAGCATTAAAGTGTTGTTTTCAGCATCGTATGAATAATCAATAAACGATTTATGTCCAAGGACGTGCCTGCTTTTTAGAAGTTAACTACAATCTTTTAGGTTTCACAATGAGCATGGAGTTTGCAAGTAAGGAATAAAAAAGACATCATTCAAATCTATATCTAGATAAAAATGACTTGAAGTTAAATTGAATAATATTTAAATTGATTTATGATTAAAAATATCTTTCAATGTTTGAGATAATTTATTATTTTATGCATGAAAATATATTAAATGGGGTCCAACTATAAGAGAGAAATTATGAAATATAATTATTACGTGGTAGATTTTAGGGAAGGTTTTTGTAATTTGAACAAACCCTAAAAAGATCCTTATGGATTGGGCAAATTTTAAGGGAGGCTTATGTATTTTACAATTAAAGAAAGAAGAGCCACTTCAGAAGAGAAACCTTAAGTTTTTTAAGAAACAACAGTAGAATTTGTAATGAATATATATATATATATATTTATATTTATTTATTTACATCAGTATGTACATAAAATTTTTATATTATTTTAAACTTCAAATCTCACATATATAAATATGAGGACGATGCCACTCTATAGATTTTCTAATAATTGTGAGTTGTTATATTTTTTATTTTTGTTATGTCCACTTAGTGGTTAGCAACATGTAAACACATCATGCAATTTTGTTGTTGAGATACAAGATGTGGTCATAATCAAGCAAAATATAAAGTAAAAAGAAAAGCAAAAAAGAAAAATAATGGGGTCATCTAAGCTAGTCTAGTAATGGTGTCAAAATGAATTACATATTTCTGCAGTTAGGATAGAAAAACCATACATTTCTTTCTGCTATAAAGATGGAACTCTGGTTGATTACTGCAGGGAAAAAGAAAATGAAATCACTCATCGTAAAAGAAGTACCATAGTTTAGTGTCCCTAATAGTGGCTTACTTTGAGAAATTCCTAAGCAAGTTAAGCATAGCTTCAGAATTACTTGTATTCTGTTTTACGACTTTTTGGCTTGAAACCCATGGTTACAACTGATACAGAATTGGAAAGCGGAAACAATCAGGTTCCAAGACAAAGCTTCTGAGATTGACTTACATGCTGGCATTCACAAAACTGCACCACCCTTTCCTTCAAGACGAATGAAAGAGCATCCTTCTTAAGAGTTCTGTGGTCCATGCCAATGGAATGTGGTCACTGGTAGGTAAAATGCACAATTCTTGCATTACAGATCTCTTTCTTTTTTTGTGTGTGGGTGGGAGAGACGGGGATTTTGAGAACAATATTACTTTTTAGGGTCATTCAATCCAAAATTAGAATCTCTTCCATTTGCATATCATGAAAAGTGTAATATCATCAACAATACAAATACATATTGACAAATGGCCACAAATATTTCTTGTGTAAGACATAAATGCAGTGCCCTCCATGTCAAGTATTGGATTGTGACGATAAAATCTTGGCTTTTCAAAGTGCTTTAGGGGAAAAAGTAAAAATCTTGCAAAATCTTAGGTAAGATATTAGACTTGCTTTTGCTGCCTATTAAATAAGATCAAGACTTTAAATGGAAAAATCTTTTTTTAAAAGTTATCTTAGTTTTTCATTTCCTCTCTTGTTACTTGCCACTTCATAATTACATTTATTTGGCCTATGATTTGTATCTTTCAAGAAAAGACTAAAATGGAGGGTCATTGAAATAGACTGAAGCTTTTTATATCAGAACTGGACAATGGGAAATGAGTTGGCCTTCCGTATTGGCAAGTGCCTTCAGATATACAAAGAACTCATGGAATTTGGTGCATCTCTGTATAATGGGAGCAAATCCAGCTAACAAAATGCTAATAGGTTTGTTGCCTCAGCGCTATATTTCCCTTTGATAATTGTTTGTCTTTACATGTGAGCTAAGCAATTTAACGGATTTTTCTCTGAGCATAGTGCTGGCCTTTACACAAAGAAAAGCAATAAACACAGTAACTTAAGGGGTTTATTATGAAGCAATTAAGCACATTGAGCTATATGGTTGATTGTTATTTCATTTTCGGGTAAATGCTTAGGTTCTTTGCATTTGATAATAAATGAACAGATTGACTGATGATTGTTTGGCTTTGACTGCAAAACCTCATCATATTGTCTGTAACCAAACGAGGTATTATTAGCACAAGGAAAGACTTAAACTAGAAATCAGTTTCTTATTTGAAGGAAAATAAGCAGACTGAATGAAAGTACCATTCGAATGCTACAGTAGCATTACCAAAGAACTCTGTCTTCAAATAAATATTTTCCCAAGCAGATCAGAACAGTTAAGAGTTCATCCAAACCATCATATTCAGCAAAGGAACTTAGTGTGAATTCAAGTTGTGTTGATTTTGTTACATTTATAATTTACTTGTTCTGATCTCCTTTTCTTGTTTTAGCCCTTTTGCTGGCCCATGCTTAATATACAGAAGATGTGCAAATTTTAAATCAGTCAAATTCTGCAAGTTCCATAAGAATTTTCTTTTCTATTACAGAGCATGGAATTTATATAAGCTTCTCTTGATCATAGGAAACATATTTGTGTAACAAAAGTATTGCTGCCGGATTCCTTATACTTTTCCTGCAGGTCTCTTAAGGACATAAAAATCTGAAAGTAGTGTGGAATGGCGACAAATTCCTCACACGTTTTGCTGTTGTCTGTTGAAATAGGTGTTTCTTTTCTGTTCAAATCTCCTTTTGTCCTGCATGGAGAAGGAAGAAGCTTTATGCTGTCAAACTATGCAGGAGTGGACCCTTTTAAAATAAGAAAAGCGTCTAGAAGAAACATATTTCTTTATTCATATTGTGAAAATAAATTAAGCAGCCATATCCCCTTTTAGGTTGCTTCCTGAAATGCTTATTCCTTCCTTGACGATGATTTGAAAGTTATTCTAAACCTTTGGTGCTTTATGTGGTCCAATTCAAGAAGGGAGACTTGTGTATCAATTAAAAACATGTAAAGCAAAAAAGCTTACCACAAAAGAAAATAAAATGCAGAAAGCTGTGAACCATTTTAGATGGACTATTAGAGTAATAAGATAGCAGAAGATTTAAGATGCAGGTTTCATATTTTTCTTAGGCTTTTTACTTGTTGAACTGGAAATAATTCATGCACAAAGCCAGGAGGGGGCTAAAGCATTTTCAGTTGTAGCCACTTTCTTGAAGATTATAATGCTTTTTCCTGTATTAAATACAAAACTGAAAGACTATTTGGTTTGCTTTAGAGAATCAAATTCCTATAAACTGGCTCCACTTTTTACCAGGACAGTTCCTTTTCCTGCCAAAGTCGAATTACGTGTTTTTATTTGGCGTTGGCGGGGCAGTCTACGAGTTTTGTAATATGCTTTTTAGGCTAATGCGTCTGTATTTATATTCATTTGAACATTATCATTCAACTTAACTTGTCACATATCTTGTTTTAGCATCTGTCCAAGAAATTTGATCAATCTATTACTTAAACCTTTGGCTGGTACATAGGACAAAAGTGACCAGCTGCTAATGTAAATGAAACAAAAAGAAAAGACCCCTATAATTGAGGAAGAGAGACTCAACTACCTGCAGCCAGTCTCTGCCTTTGGACAAAACACAAATTTGGAAATATTGAATCACATCTGTCTATGATGGTGGGGCAAAATGCCCACATGATCAGTAGTTAGTAACTTTCCATGTTTTCTGATTCTTTGTCGGACAGCTTCAGGATCATTTTTCGGTTTTACTCAATCATCAGTAAGTAGAGACAAATGTGCAGACTGACAAGGATTAAGGAGAAAAAAAATGTAGCAGTGTTTACTTAAGTCCAACCATGAACTGATCTAATTTACAGCTTGAAGTAAAGATTGAACTTCGTATGACAAAAAATACAAAAGGAAACAACTACCATCTCATCCTATCTTATGAAATCTCCTAGTATTTCCCACACAATACCTAAGACTCTTTTCACTAAACACAAGAAACCAGAAACAATCTTTGGAAGAACAAAGGCATTGACCCTGCCTTCCCTCCTCGCCAAAAGTCCAAATGAATTCCTCAATCTTGCCAAGATAAATATAGACAAAAAATCCTGAAGCCGAAACTGATTCTAAAAGCACTGCAGACACTATAAAAAACAGGAACCAGTGCTTATTCAATCTCACAAACTAATATTTTGGTTTATAAACTGCCAAGTTTTTCTCTGTGATTTCAGCTGAAGATGTATCCTGTGCTGTGGCAGAGTAATTGGGAACCCACCAAACTCTGAGACTCTTGTCAAGGCTTCCACTGTATAGCATGAATCCTCTTCCCCCTACTCTTATTGGTGATGCCTGCAAACACTTCACTGGGCCTTCATGCCCTCTAATCACCATATGCCTAAACAATCCCCCATTGATTTCTCTTTTCCACACACAAATGCTTTTATCTGCTGATCCACTAAACAAGAACTCCCCCATTAGACACATGCACAAAACAGCCATTTTATGTGCTTTCACCTCGCAAATAGCCTTCCACTTATCAAAATCATTCTTTGCTAACCATCCCGTCACATAGCCATCCGAGCCGCCTCCATATACCAGGCTTCCATCTTCAGATACCACCACTGCATTCAAGGAAATATCCTTGTGCCCCTCCAATATTCCCTTAAGTGAATGCGTTTTATTTGTTCCCTCCTTCCCCCATGCCTTGATCTTCCCATCCGCGGATGCTGAAAACACAATCCCATTGTTGGCAGCAAGGCCGTTTATCGCATCATCATGGGCTTTTATTGATTCCAAACACTTGAAATCAGACATTCTCCAAACTTTAAGAGTCTTGTCCCAAGAACCGGAGTACATTAGGCCGTTGGAGACAGCCAGACAAGAGATACTATCGGCATGTTCAATCCACAAAAGCTTGTGATGCCGCCTAGTTTGGACATAATTGCTCTGCTTCATGAACTTCCCCAAATAGTCCTTGGTAGTGGGAAGAGTGTCAACAAGCCTGAACACATTTTCAGAGCTTCTTGAAACCTTCCACACTCTGATTCTACTATCTTGATGGGCTGTGAAAACTCTGTTTCCGGCAGAGACAAGGGCTTTAACAGAGCCATCACCTTGTCCAAACTTGGCGAACTGCCTCAAATCCGGCTGTTGCCACACGATGATGTCTTTGCCTTGTGAGGCACTGAGAATGAATTCTCCACACAAGGCCAAGCAGGAAACTGACCCAATATGCCCAGAAAGAACCGCCAAAGATTTGTATGATTGAGAACAAGAAATGGGCACGCTTGAAATCTTGAAATTAAGAACTTGATAGTCATATCTGAAGGAAATCGCGGGGCTTTCATCTGTATCACTGCTGCTTCGCCCACTGGTGCTGCGGCTGCTTGGTGTTGAACTTGCAGATAACAATGGAGTTGACAAGGTAGCATCTTGAACGGGAGAATTCATAGAATGAAGCATTTTCTTGATCAAATAAGAGTGAGAGGGCCTTCTTTTTAGCCAAAAATGAGGGGAAAAAACGCTGTAAAATAGAGGAGTGGATAGAACTTGGAGGAGCAGTTTCAAGAATTGGTATAAATAGAAGACACAGAAAACTTGTCAGCACATGCATATATATGAAAAGCGAGACGTTAAGGAAGTTTCCGAAAGAACAACTAATAAAATGGCTCCTCCTATAGCTATACGTAATAATCTATATGTATCTCTTTGTGTTTATGTATATAATTCTATGCAGAGAGAGAGAGAGAGAGAGAGAGAGAGAGGAGCGGGGTGGGAGAAGGGCTAAGAAAAGAATATATAAAGGGCGGGCGGATTTCTTGCAAGATTCTGGTTGCAAATAGAACGGGGGGTGGGGTGTAACGGCTACTTTGACAGCAACAAAACTACCAAAACTCATGAAAAGGGTATTTCGTTTTGGGGATCCCATCTACTTCCAATTCTTTTCTTTGCTGGAAAGCATAACACAAAAAAAAATTAACAATTTAAACAATATTAAAAAGGAAAATGACTTGGGGTGCTGTTAACTTTGGTATCCTTTTTCTTTTTGTATGTTGACCAATTATGGTCTGCCAGCTACCATGTTGGTTCCTAGATTACTTTGAGTTGGGTTTTCTAAAGGTAGTGGGGAAAAAGGGCATGAGGGTAGAATTGAACAATTTAGTTATGAGAAGAATATAATGGAGGACATTGAGTCGTATGAATAAGCAGCTACTTCACAATTAATTTATACAACAAATTATGGGAACATTTTCCTAATTCCACTTGAAAAACACAAGTTGAAGAAATCTTCTTTTTATTCTGCTTACTTATTCGTATCATTTTTCCATGATTGTGGTGCTTTCAATTCTTTTTTCTTTTGGGTAATTAGTCATGTCATTCAGAATGAATTCTTAATTAACTCAACTAAGTTAATATAAACATAAATGTATATGAGTGAAAGAGCATAACCCCATCTATGGTGTTTATATTTATTTCAGTTTTTATATAATCTTAGCTTAGGAAACTATTCATTTGTTTTTATTAGTGAAATGTTAATAGAATTGGAAATCAGAAACATAACCTCCTTTATTCCAACGTCTACATTATCAATTTTCCTATCGTCGATTAATTAATATATATATATATATATATATATATAAGAATCAGATTGTGGTAGCCCATAGGACAATGCTTAGAAGTTAGAAGTATTCAGGTTGGTTTTGACTCTTACATTAAAATATTTTAAGTTGAAATCTACTACTTTTTAAGTTATTTGTTCGGCAACTTTTGTTTCTTTTCTTTGTTCATGAGTTTTATTTAGTGTTATTCTTATAAATGGTAATTTTTACATAAAGAATGGCAATGTTTGGTTATGTTCCAGATATATATATTTATTTTGGCTTCAAAATATTAAAATAAGTTTTTTCTCAAAATATCTTCTTCTATTATTCATTATCCCTCCAAAGTCCAAACCACTCATTTTTCCGTATATATTCATATACATATATATTGATGTGTGTGTATCTCTAGCCCAAGCTAAAATATTTATGAAGGCTGCAGTTGAAAGTCTGTTAAGGCTGAGCTCACCCCTAATGGACAAGGCCGAGCTGAACTCAGAAGGAAGTAGTCGAGATGAGGTCATGAGATGGCCGAGCTGAACTCAAGAAGAAGTAGCTGAGATGAGATTGAGATGGCTGGGCTGCTCTTAGAAGATAGCTGAGTTGAGCTCAAATTTGTTATGGTTTTAGTAGCTCAATGCCCAATCGAAAGATGAGAAACATGGGCTACACGTGGTGTCATATTATCGACTCTGATGTATGTGAATATTTAGTGGCTTAGTGGGTGGTAATTATCCCAGTAAGTGGGATTCCTAGTTATATAAAAGGCTTTGTACGAAATTGTAAGGGACAATTCATAAGAAAGTTATACCAGATTACTATTTTTGTTTTTTCTCAATTGGTACTTTGAAAAATTACTTTTGGCATCAATTTGGCACTTTCTGTGGGAAAAACATTAGGAATTAAGATGTGAAAATGAGTAATTCAGAAGAGAACGGGAAGACAAGTATGAAGATGATGTCGCAGAGTAAGCGGACACCTATAGTCGTAGTCGCAGTCGCCACCCCATCAGTTACGGTAGCACATGTGGTAGTCACTGAAGGAAGGATCGTCCAAGTATCTCTGATGGTGGGACAAATGACTACAGAATAGTTGGCCAACTTCTTACGATCAACATTTGGTGTTATCGCTGCTACCTAATCTACTAGAGCCATACATGCACCCCCCTGTTGATGCCACTAGGCCCCATGGTCATTCCTTTTTTGCTGAGAATGGCACACAATATTTCACCCATTCATATTCCAATACCTCTTTTGGGATTGGTTAACTCTATACCTCCAACAAAGGCAATAGTTACTCTAGTAGCACATAAGCCCATGGGCAAAATCCCCGTACTGAGCCCTAAGGTTGCCTTGGTGTTAGGAGTAGTTGCACAGGGCATGGTGATAGCTGGGCCATCTTTTTTTAGTAATCTAGGGTTGGTTATAGGAGGACAGAAGGTCACAGTGGCACCAGTCGGAGGAACACTGAAAGAACAAAGAAAGGAAGGTGTACGTGACATACCTAAGGAGGCCCACATGAAGATCCCCACACATTTAGTAGATGTTGAAGCAGTGGTGGAAAGTCAGATCTCGGTAGGACATGACTTGGGTAGGAGAGATAAGCCCTAATCGGATTAGGTAGCGGAGATGGAGAAGGTGAGAAGGGAGATGGAAGAGATAACGAAAAGGATAGAGGGGAAGACATGAGAAGAGTTCAAGGCTTCACCATTTGTTGAAGCCATATTGCATGATCCATTCCCAAATAACCACAAGTCCTTCAACATGCCCAGGTACACGTGCACTGCTAACCCTACTAATCATCTATGCAAGTTTGAAAACTTGTCCCTATTGTATCACTTCTCTGATGGAGTGAAGTGTAAGACTTTCCTTACCACCCTGGGAGGGGTAGCCCAAAGGTGGTTTGGGCAATTACCACCTCAATCTATTCATACATTCAACAAATTCACACAAAAATTTCTATACCAATTCACTAGTAACAAATAGTATCAGAAGAGTGCGCAGAGTTTACTTTCCTTTTGGCTAGAGGAGGCTAAAAGCTTGAGAAGTTTTGTGAGGCAGTTCACTATAGTTTTCTTGGAGGTTTCGTCAGCCATTCCAAAATTATTGAGTGGTGCTATTGCTCAAGGGCTGTAACCTAGTCCTTTTTTTCGATCCTTGAGTAGGAAACTAGTGAAAAGCTATGATGAGCTCCTGAGGTGGGCAGAGAAGTATATTCATGAAGAGAAGGACTATGAGGCAAAGAAGAGGGAGTTGAAGGAGAAGAAAAAGGACAGGAGAGAAGATCTTGCCAATAAAAAACCTAGACAAGAAGAGAGACCTAGAGCCGTGTTCGTGCGATAGGTGAAAGTTCCATCGATGATGGGGCTGAAATTAGATTACTACACCCCTCTGCGGTTGACCAGGGAACACATTATGCAGGTTATCGAGCATCTTAACCTACTTTAATGGCCACACTCCCATAGAAACTCGTTAAGACGTCTTAGGTTGGATAGGTTTTGTCACTTTCATATTGAGTATGGGCACATGACGGAAGAATGTGATCACCTATGGAATGAGTTAGAATAGCTGGTATGAGATGGGCAGTTGGATGAATTTGTGCTCAAGGTGGGAGTTAGAGGTAGAGACAAGCACCCAGCATAAGTTCGAGAGGGATAACCCAAAATGTAACAACCTAATGGAGAAAATGATCTTCAAAATGGGATTGTAAAAAGGATAATTCACATAATCTCAAAAAGGCTAGGCTGAGGGAGACACTCATCGAGCTAGGAGAGTAAGGGCTTAGGCCGCGTCATATAAAAATATAGAGGTGGCATCAATCTCTAGCATTAACAACATCCTAGTTATCTAGTTT
The DNA here is from genome assembly GCA_014898725.1 of Jacaranda copaia. Lineage (NCBI taxonomy): Eukaryota > Viridiplantae > Streptophyta > Magnoliopsida > Lamiales > Bignoniaceae > Jacaranda > Jacaranda copaia. The sequence continues at coordinate 1,281,666 of JACGDI010002959.1, forward strand.
ACACCATAGGACCTAAAAACTCTGCATCTGCCTTATCAAAATGCTTTGGTTATTACAGCAATGATAGCTAACTTCGAAGTAGCATGTATTTTTGTTGATTGAGACAGCTTGATAGATATCCTTTTCTATGATGCCTTTCAATAGATGGATTTAGAAAACACCATGCTCGAGCCAGTAGAAACATCGTTCTTTGGATTTTCAAGAGGGGCGATTCGACCTAATAGACGGATTTCCTTGCCAGTCTTTCTGGGAACAAGAGTAAATTGAAAGACTTGTATGGTAAATTTCTTGATAGTCAATGCTCCTTCAGCATATAATATGATTTTTGGTAGGCCCACGTTGTAGCTCTTCCAAGTGGTAGCTTTCCCATACCATATGAAGTTGAAGTATGTAGTGGGGCGACCGATAAGGTAAGTGGTAGGAGACTAGTATAATTCTAGGAAGTGCTATGTGGATGCAGTAAGAAAAGGATGCCATAAGGATAATGAGGCCAGCTATAAGAAAAGGCAAAATGGTGTGAGCGCACCTTTAGTCGCAAAAAGGTAACAAAATATTGAACCTGAGGGAAAGCTCTTATCAACAGAGTTGATTTCGGGAGATCCCAGCAATACCACACGGATAGGTTCCCACCTAAAGACAAACTTAAAGGTAGAGCTAATTCTTGCATTGAGAGATTATGTGGATGCTTTTGCCTTTTTTGTTAAGGACCTCATTGGTGTAGATCTAAAAATAGCCGAGCATAAGCTCAATGTTGACCAGCTGTCAGATCAGTCAAGCAGAAAAAAAGGTATTTCAGTCCTGAGAAAAATCTCATAATCTAGTAGAAGGTGGAAAAGCTCTTGGATGCAGGGTATATCGTGGAAATCTAGTTTTCCTAATGGATCTCCAATGTGGTATTGGTGCTGAAGCATGCACATAAGTGGAGAGTGTGCATAGATTTCAGGAATTTGAATAAAGCTTGCTCGAAAGATTTCTACCCTCTACCTAAGATCGATTTGTTGGTGGATTCTGCTTTAGGGTACGAACTCCTCAGCATGATGGATGCCTCAGAAAGATATCACCAAATTTCACTCAGCTTGGAGAACTATAAGTGGGTAAGTTTCATCATATCCCAGAGAACTTATTGTTATCTGATCATGCCTTTTAGTCTAATGAATGTAGAAGCCACGTACTAGAGGCTAGTAGATCGAATGTTCAAGCATTAGATCGGTCAGAATGTGGAAGTATATATTGACGACGTGTTAGTGAAAAGTGCAAGCTGAGCTAATCATGTTGGAGATTTGAAGGAAACTTTTGAAACCCTGAGCAAGTATGGGATGAAGCTAAACCTAGAGAAGTATGCGTTCAAAGAAAAGATACGTAAGTTCCTAGGCTATCTGGTGACAGGAAGGGAAATTGAGGCTACCTTGGAAAAATTGGATATATTTTGGAGATGAGTCCTCCAAGAATCGTGAATGAGGTCCAAAGATTGGCCGAAAGGATAGCCACTCTTAGCAAATTTATATCTCAATTAGCTGATTGAATTTTACCTTTTTTTGGGACATTGCAAAAGGTAAAACAGTTTGAATAAGGGGAAGTAGCACAATGCGTGTTTGAGGAGTTGAAAGCCTACTTAGCCAAGCTTCTTTTATTGACAAAGCCCACTCCAGGAGAAACTCTCTATTTGTACTTGGTAGTATCCAAGCAGGCAGTGAGCTTAGTGCTTGTAAGGGAGGATAGGACCATGCAGAGGTCAATATACTATGTTAGCAAGATCCTACACATTACCGAGCTAAGATACCTAGAAATTGAGAAGATGGCACTAGCTTTAGTAGTCACAACAAGAAGGTTAAGGCCTTATTTTTATCTCATCCTATAGTTGTGTGTACTAACCACCTTTTGAAGTAGACTCTTGGGAAAGCTGATATGGCAGGAATGTTGGTCAAATGGTCCTTGGAGTTAGGGGAATAAAATATTGGCTATGCCCCTAAGAATGCCATAAAAGTATAGGCCTTGGTGAATTTTATTGCAGATGCACCTATAATGGGGGATGAAGGCCTGTGGGTGGTGTATGTTGATGGATCGTTAGGACATGGAGATAGTAGAGTTGGAATTGTAGTTGTTGATCCTGAAGGTGAAGAGATGAAGTTTGCAGTAAAGTTTCATTTTAAAGCCTCTAATAACAAAGCAGAGTATGAGGCCGTGATATGGGGGATTTGAATGGTTGTGTAAAGTGGCTCCAGACATTTTTAGGTGTTCATTGATTCACAATTGGTGGTAAAGTATGTCGAGGGATAGTATGAGGCCAAAGAAATTAAAATGAACAAATATTTGTGACTGGTGGACAAATTGAGACAATAGCTGGCCAAGCTTCAAATAATCTAGATCCCTTAGGAGGAAAATAGCAAGACATATTATTTGGCCAAGACATCTTGCTCTCTTGGTGAGTGTAACACCCTGTGAATAATGATCTATAAGTTAGAGAAAAAAAGTCTCGAAGCTGAAGTTCTCATGGTGGAAGAAGGTTAAGATTGGAGAACCCCCATCATATGATATCTACAAGGAGACAACCTAGGGGCCGATCACAAGTTGTGCATGTAGGTAATACTGTTCACCATGGTAAATGGACTGTTGTACAAAAGGGGTTTTTCTCAGTTATTGCTACGCTGTTTATCCTCTCAGGAAGGGGAATATGTCCTGTGATAAATTCATAAAGGGTGCTATGAGAATTACTTAGGCTGGACTATACTAGCCTCCAAGATTATCAGAGTTGGGTATTTTTGGCCTTATGTCTGAGCTAATGCAGAAGAGTTGGTGAAGAAATATGACAAGTATCAGAGGCATGCCTAGATCAGTCATGTACCGATTGAGCCCATACATGGAATGAGTGCCTTCTGTCCCTTCGCTAAATAGGGATGGATATTATGGGGCCTTTCCCCATGGCGGCTGGACAAAGAAAGTTCCTGTTGGTAGCAGTGGATCATTTTAGTAAATGGGTAAAAGCAGAGCCCCTAGCTAAGATAAGTGAGAATGAAGTGCTCAAATTCCTGTGGAGGAACATAGTGTGTAGATATAGCATCCCTAGGGAGTTGATCTCGAATAATGAAAGATAATTCCAGGGGACCAAGGTACAAGCTTAGTGTAAGGAAATGAAAATTGCCCAACACTTCAGTGTTGTAGCCCATCCCTAAACCAATGGGTAGATAGAGATCATCAATCATGATCTTTTGAGGAGTTTGAAGACAAGGTTGAACCAAGCTAGGGTGGTTGGGTGGATGAACTTCCTGGAGTATTATGAGCCCACAAGACTATGCCTAAAGTGTTAGTTGGGGAAACACTCTTCAGTGTGGTCTATGGTGTGGATGCATTGATTCTAGCCGAGATGGGTCTACAATCACATTAGTGTTGGCGTACAATCCCAAGGAGAATGGGAAATTGGTCAAGGATTCTTTGTATATAATCGAAGAAAAGAGGGAGAACACTTATCTTAGGTTGGCTAAATGCAAATAGAGGATCCAAACCACATTTAACAAAAGGGTCAAGCCTTGCAGTTTTCAAGTGGGAGATTAGGTCTTGAGAAGAGTAGATGCTTTGGGAAATGTCGAAAAACTGGAGCCCAACTAGAAAGGACCCTATAAGGTGATCAAAATACTGAAGGGGAGGCGTATGAGCTAGAAACTATAGAAAGAAAGAAATTAGCTTGCCTGTGGACCTTACAGAACTAAAGGCATTTTTACATGTAATTTCTTTTTAGAACCTGCTTATTATTCCTACTTTACATTAGCTTTGTTTCATAAAAGTTAGATCGAGTCAGTTTCTATTTCTTGTAAGTTCAAGTTAGACAAATGCAGTCTTTACCTTCTGTTAAGTTTTGAAATTTAGTTAGGCTTGTTCTTTTAAATCTCACTGATCTAAACACTATGGATGAATATCCAACTGAAGATGGTGAATATTAAATTAAAATCAACTTAGCTGATCTAAACATAATGGATAAATGTCTATCTGAAGATGGTGAATGCCAAATTGAAATCAGCTTGGTTGATCTGAACACAATGGATGAATGTCTAACTGAAGATGGTGAACGCTAAATAAATATCAGCTCGACTGATCTAAACATAATGGACGAATGTCCAGCTAAAGATGGCGAATGCCCAACTGAAATTAGCTCGACTGATCTAAACATATTGGATGAATGTCCAGCTAAAGATGGCGAATGCCTAACTGAAATCAACTCGGCTGATCTAAATATAATGGATGAATGTCCAACCAAAAATAGTGAATGCCCAACTGAAATTAGCTGGACTGATCTAAACATAATGGATGAATGTCCAACAAAAATTAGCTTGGTTGATCTAAACACAAGGGATGAATGTCCAATGGAGGATGGCGATTGCAAAATAAAAATTAGCTTGGCTAATCTATAACGACGAAAGAATGCCTATGCTGCTTGTAAGAAACTAGAGTCAGTACCAACTCAATAAGCTGAGAGTCTTGTTACATTCAATCAACTTTGCAAAAGTAATCAACACTTCAAAATTAAGGATTCCTTTCATTTAATAATTCGACCAACGCTTGTTAAAAAAAGAAAAAAAAGAAGAAAGAAGATTGCCCTAATAGGAGGGCAAATTGCTTTACAAAAGGGATTTTTAACTATTAGGGTTGACCAACTTAAGGAGAGATGCAGCTGCTGGAGTGTCAGCTTGGTTCAAGGGCTCAGCCCTAGGGAATGTCTTAATCCCTCCTAAGACCATAGTCTTCGATCCCAGCTCAACTGTGGATCGAGGCTCGATGGGAACACCTTCGCCTTCAATAGTAGGATTATCTTCATCTTCTAAATCTGATAGAAGAGATTCCAACCCATATATGTGGTCCACATTTTCATCAAGCTGACCCATGCGCAGCATGTCTCTAGCTTCCAACTGGTCTACACAGATATTGATGCTGTGATGGTAATATTTTAAGGCTTTCTTCACAAATATCTACTCGAAATCATTACTATTCAGATACTCGGCTAGACGCAATCTTCAATTGGCCTCCAGAAAATTCTTTCTTTCTTTAGTAAACTAGAACACCTCAAATAAGGTGTCTTTCCCCTCACGATGGCTCTTCTCTTTAACCTTCTCAAAGTTCTTCTCCTACTGAGACATCAGCTCGGATATCTTCAGCTTAGACTTGGAGAAGCTATTGGCCATCTCGTCATACTTGGCCCGCAGAGCCAAAAGTTGTTACCTCAGGTCTGCAAATTGGCTCATCTCAACATGAAGCCAATCCAGCTTGACCTTCAACCTCCAGTTGTTGGTATTCCCCTTCTCATCGCTTGAGAACACTACCCGGGAGGATATTTATTTGGAACAGAGAAAAAAAGGAAAAAATAAAAAAAATGATGAAAATAAAGGTTAAGCTTGGGAAAGTGCATGCCTTAGAAAGTAGGAAGCAAACTGATTAAGAAGGTTGTCGAAGGGCATTTCATCAGCTAGCTGCCATTTTGAGGTAGCAGAGATCCCTCGCAAAAAGTCTCAACCTAAGGTATGAGTGGAGTCTATTAGGATCGAGCTACATACCATGAGGTAGGTATTAGGTAGGCTGCGGTGCAAAGTTAGGGAGCTTAACTCCTCTAGTATGTTCTCCTCAATTGGGATTGGTTTAGTTGGTTCTATAGGAATAGATTTTTTAGGCATTGGAGCTGCAAGAGGAGGGGTCTGATGTTTTCATGCGGACAACTCGATAGGAGCTTTGCAAGAAAAGCTGGTTTTGCTGGATGGCTTGGGGGGGCAATTGCTCTTTTGTCGGCCCGGCTAACCAGCCGCCATGGCCAACAAAAATTCTATGGTGGAAATTCTTTCTAAAAAAAAGGAGAAAATAGATCAAATACAAGATCACCTGTGCAATGTTCATCTCAAGGTAAAGGTGAATACCAAAGGGTTCAGGGAGCTCCTCAGTTTTAGGACTCAAGGCAAAGTGATACAAGAAGCCTAGTGTTCCTAAATAGGACAACTGTCATTGGCAACTATTTAGTTTATATAGTAGGAATTGCCGACCTGATGGAAATGTCCTACTCTTGCCCGAGCTTTTTGAAGGCATATGTTTTATACATCTCTTAGGAAAGCCCTACGGCTCGGGCGAGGCTATGTACACGTAATACTCCTTCCAATACTTCACCAAGGTGGGGTATTTAGACAAAAAGGGCATGTCTATTCAAGATGTCAAATAAAATAGCTCAGAACCCGAGGATTTAGGATAAAAAAGAGAATGAGAAAGGGTAGTCGTAGGCTCTACTTGCAGATGTCTACATTGGATAAGGAAGCCGTTCATCAAGCTAAATGAATTAGGGGTGAACTAATTAAGTGAAATGCCCAAGCCTCTAGATACTAACTTAAATAGCTTGGGCAAAGGGAAACGCAGCTCACCTGCAGTTGTTCTACATACAAGCATAAAAATCCTAGAGGAGGGTGATGTGGTTGATCTGAAGACTTAGGCACTACTATATGATATTTATCTGAGATTCCCATGATCTCTCTCAACCTATGACCCTTATGCCTAGTCATTCTAGAGAAGTATGTCTCATAATAAGGCAACCCTGCCTGAATTATTCCCTGCTTAGTCTCCCTCATCACCTTCGACGGGATGCTAAGGATCGAGTAATCCGAATCGTTGTCCCCGACCAACTCAATAGATATTTTGGATTTAAAAGTTCTTACAAAATAAAAGTGAAATTACTAGGCAAGGAATTAGAAAAAACCTAGACTTATTTTCTAGAGGTATGGAGAAAAGTGAGCAGAATTTTCTTCAACTCGTGATTGCGATCGCTACGTAAATGGTAGAGTGTTACCAAAGTTAGCGAAGGAAATCATGAGAGGAGAAAATTGGAGAGGAATTGCAGAAAATGAGGAAGAAGAGAAAATAATAAACTGGTGGGTGACCTTTATAGGAGGATAAAAGGGCTTTTGAACTCCCAGGTTCAAACCCCATCGTACACGTGTCTCAAAGGATATGCGAGATAGGATGGTTCAATTAATGCTGAGACTAGTGGACCTGGGGAAGGACATATCAATAATAGGTCTTGGAAAGGGGCGAAATCATTACAAATTCACTTGTAAGCTTATTTTGGGCGCTATTCAGCTTGGTTGGGCATTTTACTGAGAATATAGGCAAGGCATTATCCCCCACGTTGCTTCACTTACTTCATTCACCCTTAGCTCGGACTCTGTCATAGTTTAAACCTCTTTGAACTCAATTTTGGGAGGAGAGGTGATACATATGTATCTCCAGCCCAAGCTAAAGTATTCATGAAAGTTGTAGTTGGAAATCTATTCAGGCTAAGCTCACCCCCAATGGACAAGAACGAGTTGAACTTAGAAAGAAATAGCCAAGATGAAGTTGTGAGATGGCCGAGTTGAACTCAGAAAAAAATAGCTGAGATGAGATTGAGATGGCCGGGCCACTCTCAAAAGATAGCCAAGCTGAGCTCAAATTTGTTACAGTTTTAGCAGCTCAACGTGCAACCAAAAGATGAGGAACGTGGGCTACACGTGGCGTCATATTGTCAACTCTGATGCATGTGAATAGTTAGTGGCTTGGTAGGTAGTTATCATCCCAATTAGTGGAATTCCTAGTCATATAAAAGGCTTTGTATGAAATTGTAAGGGACAACTCATAAGAAAAATATACCAGATTACTACTTTTGTTTTTTCTCAATTGGTGCTTTGAAAAATTATTTTTGGCATCATACATCATATTATTCTATATTATCATTATAATAAAAATATTATTCAATTTCATTTTCATTCCAAACACCCAATAAAAAAAAATTGATTTGATCGTTACAGTAAAAAATGTTCCCTTCTAAAATGTAAACAAACATATAAAACTCCCTAAAGTATCTTCTACCTATTTCCCCAAAACATAAACAAAACTTCATCCATTCTCCCATACCACTTTCACATTCCTCAATTCCACTCTCAAAATTCATTTCCCCAAAACATATATCAAAATCATTCTCAAAACATAACCTAACATTTCCAATGTCTTCTCCAAAGGAACATATAAGGCTTGAACTAAAAACTTTATCCTAGATGGTATAAATCCTAAAGAAAAAACCAACTGATCAATAAATTGAAATTAAGGAATATTTTCTGGCTCAATTCCCACTTGAAATTGGCTCCATTTATTTATAATATTTTTGTTACATTTTATATTTGACTTTGTAAAAAAATATGAAGTGTATACTTAGAAAAAATTCATTAATTAATTTCCCGAAATATATTTTTATCATATTCAAAGATGTAAAGTGAGTGCAATGTGATGCCTAGTGAGCATTTTTAGATTCTAAAAATAGATCCTTTGTCGCCATTAATACATGTTTGCACATTTACAATGGAGGTTCAACTAACTTCTTATATTAACCTAGTTACTTTATTATTTCTTTTGTAAGTTATTAGAATTAATAAGAGAAAAAATTGAAGTCAAAAACATGATTTCACAACTAGTTAAACTATCCCATGTGAAGTACATAGAAACAAGAAGAAAGATACAAGTTTAGGAAGTAAAGAGTAGCTTTTCAGAATTTTCAAAGTAATTATGGTCAACCTTTCTTTTGTTTTTTAGCTAGTGTAAAAAAAATGGCGTGCCAACCTTTTCTTTTCCCAATTTTCAAAACAATCATACGATTATTTATATAATTTGGCGTGCCCGACGACAAAGTTAAAACACGCGTATAAATATATATATATATATATATATAATGTATTTTAATTAAAGAGAATTATAAAGATAATTTTTGGTCCAAGTCCAACCGAGAGGAATATAAAGGGCTGCCCAAAGCTTCAAGATTTGTTAACTGGACCACTGCTACAAACTTGAATTTCAAATCACTGCCAGTTGCTTACAACCTACAATACTGTATTTTATACTATACAGTGTATTATATATATATATATATATATATGTTTAATTGACAGTGGTCGACCAATGTTACCAACTTTCTCATAAAATATGGTATCTTTTGACGTGAAAGTTTCCTAGTATGTATATTTTTTGTAATTATACTCCCCAGCTTCTCGCGTGCAAGAGCCCTTACTTTCAACGTTTTGATTTGGTAATAGATAAACACTAGTTGTTGATCAAATGATTCTTAGACAAATTAAGTTGTGCAGTTGGATATCAAGTTTGAATTAGTAGTGCAGACCGACAACATACAAGTCTTGTTCAAAATATTACCTAGGTAAAAAGTATATACTAAAAACATTTTTCTTTTTCACACTATTGATGTAATTTTAAATTTCAAACTCTAAAAAAACCTATTTTACTTAAATATTTGGAAGATGTTTTCCTGCTAAAAGTTAAAATTACATATCAGTGCCTTCATAATTAACAACTCTTCAAAAAAAAAAAATTTATTTTGCATATGTATTGTAATGACTATTTGTTAGTTTCGAGTATATAATTAACATTGGGAAAATACATATTTCAAGTTAATTTTGAGTTCATTTTTTATTTTTTCATTTTTTTTTAAATTTTGCGTGTGTTTTGTCCTTGTTTTATTTCGTGTTTTGTATTTTTTATTTCTTTTACTTTTTCTTTTTTGGAGGTTTGTTTCAGTTTGATGTGTTTTAATTATCGATTTACTAGAGTTGAGCACAATTGGACCAAGACTAGAGGCATGCGGGCGAAGACAAAGTGAATAACAACCTAAGATTACAACTTGGATGGATGAATAGTCATTAAGTATGCATTAAACCAAATTTTATACTTTGAAGTTTTCTCTTTTGTTTTCTCTCTTTCTTTTTCTTTGGTCTATCTGGATCATAGCTCAATTAATACTCTTGACAATCAAATTTTAGCTGGCTTTTAAAGGATTCATCTAATTTTGTCATTGGAAGGCCTTAGCTTGAGAGAGGAAAGCTCAACCAAATTTGAAATTCGGTTGTTTCTTCCTCTCTACTCTAGGGATTCATTGATGATTGTAATTAGTATAGGTTTAGACATTAATAGTTGGGTTATGATTCTAAGCCAAAGTTTTTATTATTTTTCTAGAATTTGCAAATTTTGGATTGATGATATATTATGAGTCAATTGTAAATTTTATGCCTAAATGCGCTGGGCTATTTGAATTAATTGTATTTGATTCTTTTTTAAGCTTTTAATGTAAGAATGACATTGTGATTACCAATTTAAATTTGAGAGAGAAAATTTTGGTAATAAGATATTTGAAAAATCCAACATATTTGGTTGTAAGATTGAAGTGAACAACTAATTAGGTAGCTAAGTGTGATATTTGACTAAGGAGTTACTAGTTAAGGTTTGAGTTAGAGATAACCTAATTCTAATTAGGACTACAATCATCAAGGTCATGAGAAAGTGGTTGATGATCAGAGTTGTTTCTAATTAATAGCCAACACATACACATATAAAAGGAGTATCAAGGAATAATTAAATCAACTAGAAGGATCAATTCCAAGAGAGCATCTTTTCAGTATAGAATTTCCTTTAGTTTCAACCATTTGATTAGAGGGTGATTACCACATGCCTCCTTAGGAGTCGATAGTGGGCTTCCAGGGGGTCTTTGTAGTAGGTTTACACCTGGTGGCTGCCATGTACTCTTCATACTTCTCACAGAGCCTTATAGAGGACTTATGTTTAAATGCTGCTCTCTGAATACTCTTTATAAAAGCTACAAAGTTTAAAGTCATAAAATGGGCATAATAGTATGAAGAACATAAAAAAGTTCACATTCCTCAAAGAAGTATAAACAAGAAACCAATGTTGTCCCCAAGTGAGTAGGCTTTATTGGAATTTAAAAGGAAATAAAGGTTTAAGCAAAAAATAAATTGAAGTAAACATTTATTGTGGGGAGGTGTTGTCAACAATGCATTTGGTCGTCATCAATAGCATCTTATAGTGTATGTGCATGCACAATGCTAATGTCCAATAGTATGCCTGTACCGTCGTCCCATCTGGTTAGTCCTCCAAATATTACTGAATGGCTCTCCCTATGGGAGGTTTGTTAGGGTTGTGGTGATATTGATGCTCCTTGAGTTTCCTGATCTGTGCCTATAGATCTCACTTTCATTTATCCGAGTCAGACTTTTCTTGAGTTATGTGCTCCTTGAAGTGTCCTTTTTTAATTAGGTTCTCAACTTCATCCTTCAAATGGCAACATTTGTTTATAGTGTGCTTGCTGGCATGGTGATAATGACACCATTTGTCTAGTTTCAAGGATCAACAAGGGTTTTCTATGGCTATCATTGGATGAGACCTCATCAAAGTGTAGTTAGCATTTCTATCTAGGACACAGTATAAAGTGTATATATGGCAAGTGCACGAGGAAGGTTGTTTCTCTGATTGTTGTGCTCCTCATGGCTATCATTCCTTGCATCAGGCATAAAGAGCTCTTTAGCTAGGGTGATGCTGATCTCTACACTTATCAAGAAGTTGTCCAAGTGTTGTTGTGGGGCTACAGTTCCATCAAACTTTGGCAACTGAGTTATCTTTATTTCATGGGAAAGTGCTCCTGCTAGGATTGCCAGTGAAGGTGGACTACTCCTTGTGGGGAATAACAGCAGAAGGATGACATTAACTTCCTACTCCTCTAAATAGCTGTGACACAAGGAAGGTGTTTGAACTCCAATATTTGCAGGCACATGTTAACACTGAGTAAATGGTGCTTGTGTCCTTGGTGAAATGAGGAACTGGGAGAGGTTGAAGTATGTAGTAACATAAGGATTCAATTGCATAGCAGAATTCAAAAAAATCTGTCATATAAAAAATAACTTGGATCACAACATACAATGATCTATTTTATGCCTTATTGATGGATTTAGAGAGAAGAATTTATTACCTTAATTAATTCTTCAAAAACAATGTGCAAAACAAGGGGTGGCAATTTCGATGGGTTAGGTGGGTTTGGGTGAGGTTGAAGTAGGGTTATAACATTAATTTTCTCAACCTGAACCCAATTCAACCTGATAACAACCTAAAAGTGCTCAATCTTAACCCAACTTGATTCATATTAGGTCAAGTTCGAGTTAATCTAATTTTTGTCAGATTGACCTACCAATGAAAACCTATTTAATCCAACCTACCAACTGATTAAAAATAATTATTTTGAATATTTTAATTTTTAGAATTTTTTCAGTATTTTTATTTTTTTAGTTTTATCTATCCTTAATTATTAATAAATTAAAATAGAAGTAAGGAGTTTTCATCATAACTCCACAACAATAGCTTTCTGAAAAAGTTTTAATTAAACCACATAATATATTGATTTTTAGGACTTTTTTCCCTTTCATTTTCTAGTAGCTATCAACATCATAAGAATATTGAAATCACAAAGTATCATATTTTTAAAAATAATACACTTTTCCAAGTTTTACTCACTAGCTCTCTTTAATTTTAGTGTCTTTTGTGTCAATCAAATTGTCTTTTTTAACTTCTTAAAATGGTATTATTTTTTAATTTTATATTGATTCAACTAAGTAGCACATAAATCAATAAAAATGTATCATCAAGAAAATAAATAAAAAAGTATTTTAATTATACACGTAATTTACTATAAAAACTTGTTGAGTCTTTTGAAATTTTTATAATATTTCAATAGAAAGAATTCTTGTCTATCCATATATGCAAAATCTTTCATTGCATATGGCCTAAGAAAAACTTCTTGGACAATTCAGTAGTCAAAGTAGGGATTTTTCAACTTTTTGTAGGGCAATTTTCATGCACACTTGGATATCCAAAAATAATCATTAGAAGAAATCTAAAGTTATAATCATCCATCTTATATGTTTGTGGAAATAAATAAGACTGAAAAATGGCAAAATAGTAATTTTGATATTATTAAAGTTTAAAATTTCAATCTTTATTTTGTTATTTTATATTTTTACTCCTACAAAATTTAAATTTTATTTGTTTAATTCAGGTAAGGTTGAGTTGGTTTAGGTGGGTATGCGTTGTCATATGATCCAAAATCAAATTTCAAATTGCTTTTGTAACCTAAAATTCAACCTAACTCATTTTCTTTGGGTTTTTATTCGTGTTGATCTTGTTGGACCTAAATCTAAAATGGGTCAACTCAAATCTAATTTTTTTGGTGTTGAACTCATGTCAAGTTATTGTGTCGGATTGGAAATTGTTGCCCCTATGTAGAACATTCACTTGACTTCTCAAATGAAGATCTACTACTTCCTCTTGATTAGATCTTACTTCCTTGCTTTTTGGCCTTAATTTGTAGCGACCAAAAGCCTCCAAATTGTCCTAATAATGTGCTCAAGTGGCAGCAACAATTAGCTTCTACCTCAAAATTGCCACCTTTATGCATGAAAAAATCTTCTTCAATGATTTGTTTTGTTCACCAACAAAATACCCCAAGTGTGGTATCTCTAATGGTATCCACTCATCTTTCAAGCTCTCTAATTCTTCAATATTTTGCTAGAAAAGGATGAAGAATAAAGGAGGAATTTTAAAGGAGGGAGAAGAAGAAGTTTGGAAGAGGACTTTAAGAGAGAATCTTGGAGGAAGGAGTTTTTTTGTCCACAACAAACTCAAGGAGGGAGTTTTTCCTTTTAGAGTGGCCACCACTTATGAGAGAGGGGGAGCCTTTTATAAGATGTTTCCCACTTGCATGCTAAGAAATTAATTTTTACTAATTAAAATCCTATTTCAATTAGGAAACTAGTTTTTATTTATCAAAATCCTATTTCAATTAGAAAAATTAATTTCTACTAATTAAAATCCTATTTTAATTAAAAAATTAAAATTGCAACTTGATTTTAAGTGGTCTCTTCCATTTAAATCTTCCTCTAAAACTAGATTATCCAATTAATTAAACTGTTCAATTTAATAAACTAATTTAATCCTTTAATTAAATTGTCATATGGCTCCAACTAAATTAACACTTTAATTTAATTGGTCTAATTTAATTCTTTAAATTATTTGATTAATTTAACACTTTAAATTAATCAAGCAATCATGACTAACTTTTAATTAGTCAACTTCATCTTTTGCAAACATGACCAATCTTATTGTCCAACTCATTAGATAATTTTTCCCAATTCTATTTGGAGTGGTTAAAGCTTTTGTGTGCAACCCATTATGTTCACCAATTAATTAAACAGGTGCTCACAACTCCTTGTGATTCATTGAATATTAAATGTTTTGATTAGTCTAAACTCTTTCAAACTAGTCACTCTGTCAATTAATCTCCATTAATTGAAGAGTGTCCAATCTCCATAGTCGATATCTAGCACAAGCCTATGAAGTCCAACCAATTAGATAAATCAATTCTAGCAAAACTTTTCTACTTACGATTACCATAAAAATATGGTCCTTCCATTTCTTATTTCTCGAAAGAGGCTTTGGGTAAGATATTTGTCGATTTCTTAATAGCCTCAATAACTATGTATTTATTCTTGATGCGTGATTCCTAATTATGACCTCAACTTTGGAAAACTCCTTTTTTCAAATTTTCATATTACCTTGCGCAAGAATTTCTTGGAATTGATCATCATAGAGTACATACGAGATCAACTCATTCTTCACAACAAGCAAAATGAATCCCTTCTTGGAACTCACCAACCTCCATACTTAGGTGGCTTGTGCCCAACTTAAGCACCGAGTGACCCGCTAAGTGGTCTAGATAAAATCAAAGTAAAATGACCTAAATACAAAGCTACTATGGATCCTCAAGTCAAAGGACTAATTATATGCACTATCATAAGCTAAAAAAATTTTCATTACTGATAAGCCACTTTGACTACATTGTGGATTCTCTAAGATATTTTTTAGTGAATTTGTTCTCTAACAAGCACCCACCAACATGCATCTACATTTTGTATGGATTGCCCATGAAATGAGACAATATCCAACCCCTTGGAGTATGCATCGTTAGTGTAAGTCTATCCGAATTTTAAATGTCTTGTCTCATAAAATTTCGTGTCTTGAAATACTTAAAATCATGACTATAGCGACTTGTTTCATGATCATCATCATTTGCATGATTAGTTCCATAGTCTTGTATGATTTAAAGGCTTCAATCAAATGCATGTGAGGAATAAAATTAATAACATAAGATAAAGGTGGCCATTTTATAAAATATTGTTCAATCAAGACTATCTTAAAAGGAGTAGTTTACACACGTTAATATAATTGGTTGCGAGATACTATTCCAATAATCTCCAACTTGTCCTAAAGTCAATTCCCTATAGCTTTTAAGCCTATCTTCTCAAGATGCCTTTCAAAGACCTTTTGCGTTAGGGGTTTAATAAGTAGATTTGCTATATTTTCTTCCGACACAACTCTATCCATTTGAATGTCGCCTCTATCAATGAACTCATGAATTAAATGATAACACCTCAGTATATCCTTGGATGCTAATGAGATCTTGGCTTTTTTGATTGCGTAATGGCTCCATTATTGTTGCAAAAAATAACTATTGACTCTATAATACTAGGTGCTATATCGAACTCTTAAATTATGTTTTTCATCTAAACATTGTTGGAATAGTACCCCCACAAGCAAATTAGATTGACATGTAGAACTACTCCATGTAAATATCTTGATTGAATGATATTCAATAAAATAGCCATCTTTATCTTATGCGTTTAAGATTTCTTCACATGCATTTGGTTGAAACCCTTAAATTATACAAGACTACGGGACTTGATCATACATATGATGGTGATCATAAAATAAAGTCTCTATGGTCATCATTTTAAATATTTCAAGTCATAGAATCTTATGAAATAGGGCATCCAAGATTTGGACCCTATCTCATAAGATTCGGATAGACTTACACTAACGATGCATAGTCCAAGGAGTTGGATATTACCTCATTCCATGGGCAATCTATGTTAACATGAATGCATGTTAGTAGGTGTTTGTTAGAGAACAAGTTCACTGAAAATTCATTTAGAGGATTCATGAGGTAGTCGTAGTGGCAAATTTTCTAGCTTACAATAGTGCATATAATTAGTCCTTTGACTTGAGGTTCTAGAGTAACCTTGTATTTAAATCCTTTTGCTTTGATTTTGATTTGATTGAAGAAATTATCTAAGGAGTTAGACAATTAAAGTGATGAAATTTATTAGAGAGAGAGAGAGAGAGAGAGAGTTGGCTAATTATTAATTGGTCCTTATGACTTGATTAATTTAAATGTTATATTAATAAAAATAATTTAAAGAATTAAATTAAGTTAATTAAATTAAGAAGTTAATTTAATTGATGCCATGTGACAATTTAATTAGTCAAAGTCAACTTAAAGGGTTAAATTAATTTAATTAACTGAACGAGTTAAGTTAATTTAATTAAATTAAAGAGTTAATTTAATTAGTAGGGGAATCTAATTGTGGAGGAAAAATTAAATGGAAGAGTCCAACTATAATAAGTGAATTGGCATTTTAATTTAAGAAATTAAAAATCCAACTTGACTAACAAATTGGCATCCTAGGTGGCATAGTGAGGAATGTGTGATAGAAACTTCTAAGAGCTTCAATCTCACACTATATAACACCCTCATGGCCAACCAGTTTGTGCTTAATTTCCAGCTGCATTTTTCCCTCCATCAAGTGGTGGTCTCATGGGTTGAGATAAACTACTCACTAGATTCCTCCAACAACTTTCTCTCTTCAAACACTTCCTCACACTTTCATCTTTCTCCTTCATCCTCCTCATATCTCTAGCTAATTGAGAGAGAATTGAGAGTGACTTTACGTGTGTGGACTTCTTTAGAGGCTCAAAACTTGGTGAGCTTTGGAGTTGGTGATTGAAGATCCTTCAAAGTGGTAGCTGATTTTTGCTCAAATACCACTTGAAAGTAGAGAAGGTGCTAGGAGCCATAATAAACAATGTATTGAGGAACAATATAGATCCTTGGGTTGGGGATGTGTTGGTTGATTTTTACTTAATTTTTGAAATTATTATGGATCCTAGGACCTCATCTACTTTCAAGCACCTTTTTTCGCATTGTCTAACACCATAATATATTCTGCCTCAGTGGTAGAATCAACTATGGTTTCTTGCTTGGAACTCTTCCAACTAATTGTACCGCCATTGATATAAAATATAAATCTAGAGGTGGATTTAAGGATGATTTATATAAATTTCATTATTAATGTTTCTATTGAGAAAGGTGGTCTTTATATCCATTTACTGAATTTCATAATCGTAGTAAGTGGCTATGGCAAGCATAATCCTTTTGTTTCTATTGCTTGTGGGATAGATTGATCATCTTGAACTTCATCAAATTCAATGATAATACCTTTTTTATCTAAGAGAAACTCCTTTTCCAAAAAAGTAGAGTGCCTCAAAACAAATAGCTTTTTGATCCGATGAATTGTAGAAATAATAAGCTAAAGACTCTTTTAAGTATCTTACAAACTTGCACAAAGTGGAACTGGCATCTATCTTGTATCCCACTAGTCTCTTGACATATATGGGAGACCCCAAACTCTTAAATAAGAGTAAAAAGGTGATTTACCATACCACATCTCATGTAGGGCCTTTGGCCCCAATTTTGAGGGCACTACATTTAGTATCCTCACTGTCATATCTAGGGAAAATTCTAAAAGGAGATAGGGACATTAGGGAAGCTCATAATAGATCGTACCATTACCCAACAATGTATGATTTCTCTTTTCAGCTACTCCACTATATTGGGGTATGTCGTATGGAGTCCATTGTGAGAGAATTTCATTCTCTTTAAAATAATTCAAGAATTTAGCACTTAAGTATTCTCCTCATCGATCCAATCAAATAACTTTAATACCAAGTCCTAATTATATTTCTACTTCATTCCAATAGTCTTTGAGCATTTCAAAACCTTTGGACTTGTTCTTCATAAGATACACATATCCAAAATGATTATGATCATTAGTAAAGATAATGAGTTAAAATAACATCCTCTTGAATAACTTTTAGTAGTCCACACACGTCTATATGGATCAAATCCAAAGGACTAGTGATTCACTTTGTTTGTCTAAGAAATGGAGCCTTTGTCATTTTTTCTTTCAAACAAGACTCACAAGTAGGTAAGTTCTGTAGTCTACTAACATTTAATAGACTTTGGACTACTAACTTGCACATCCTATTTTTGAAATATGTCCAAGCTATGCATGCAATAAATAGGCATTTTCTTAGTTATCTTTTTTTTCTTTTGTTGCTTTGTTAAATGTGCATAAGCGATGGTTGAGAATCTAGAATGTATAATCCATTATTCAATATACCACATGCAATTAAAGAACCATTCTTTATTGCCATGAATTTCCCATTTTTGATAGCAAAATCAAATCCTTCATCGTCTAAAACAGGAATTGAAATTATTTTCTTAATAAGATTCAATACATAGTACCAAAGATCAAGCACCACCATAGAATTCCCTAAGTCTAACTTTACTACCCTTTGACTTTGGCTACAACTCTTGCTCTATTGCCAAGGTGAAAGATTATATCCTCATCACTTAGATTATTTCTTCCTTCTATCCCCTACAATCAATTGTAAAGATGAGAACTACATGCAGTATCAAATACCCATGAGAAAAAATTAGTAATTAAATGTACTTCAATAAACAACATGCCTTTTCCTAAGGTTGCACGGTATTCCTTGCAATTTTGTTTCCAATGTCTTGGTTCACTGCAATAGGAACAAGTGGCATCCTTTTTATCCTTTTTCTTTTTCTTGAGCCCTCCAAGTGCCTTCAACGCTTGTTTTCGTTTGAAAGAAACTTTCATCTTTTTGCCTTATTTCTTCTTGCCTTTTGGGCCTTTAGATTGAGAGGAGAAAACAATCATTAAAGGCTTGTCTTGGTTCATAATCACCTTGGTAGTTACTAACATATTGACCAATTTGTTGATTGTAACTTATTGCTTATACATATTGAAGTTTTTCACAAATTGATCAAATAAACTCTGCAAAGATTGGAGGATCAAATCCTCACAAAGGTCGTTATCCATAACTACTTCTAAATTTGCAAGTTTTTCAGTAAGCTCAATCATTTGAAGACCATGGTCATGGACACTTGACCCTTCAACAATGTTTGCTCTAAAAAACTCTTTTGATAACATGTATCTCTTATTCTTCCTTTGCATGCCATAAACTCTTGTAAGTGCAAGTATATGTCCGAGGCATTTTTCATGTTCTCATGAGACCTTTGGAATTCATTAGACATAGATGCTATCATAAAACAATGGGTTTAGAGATCATCCTCAACCTATTTTGCAAACGCTTTATGTGCTTCTTGATCAGCATCGTCCCTGATGGTATCCAGTGGACTTTGAGTCAAGACATATGTCCTTTTCTCAGAGTAGGGAATAATCTTGATGTTTCTTAATCAATTGCTGTAGTTTTGGCCTAGTGAGTTTATCAGTTTCCAAAATAATACTTAGTGGAGTTTTAGCTATCTTGGAGATTTCAAAAATATACAAAAAATGAAGAAGAGAATAAGTATTTGATTGAATTTTGATATTGAAAAAAATGATTATGGTATTTCAAGCATGTTATGTTCCCACTACTTCTTCAAACTTCTTGCCCTCGAAAAAAATTTGGGAATCATATTTTCTAGTGAAATTAAGGACCAAAGGCATCACTCATGGACTACGATTTATGAGATATCCATTTATGACCCTAAGGTAAGTAACTTTTACTAATTACATCTCTATACAATCTTTAATATATTTTGCGTCACTTTTCAAATAGACCTACGACTCATGTGACATTTATATTACTAAGTGTTTGTATCACTATATATCAAAGAATAAATAAAAACATAAATAAGCAAATAAACCTAGCATGCATCTAAAACTTGAGATGAGCATGATCCTGAACCAAATGATGCGCTTAGAGACATAGGTGTACCACTTGGTTGCTTTAAGTGGATTAATTAAATTAATAGATCCTATCTATTACATGTATATATCTTATGCATACATGGGTCTTCTTGCCTCCAAGTACTCATTGGCCTCCTTGCAACAATTATAAGAAACGAAAATCCTCCCCACCTACAGTGTTCTACTCTCATTGCAATAATAAGAAAAATATTTACATAATAGAAAAACAAGAGGCATGCAAGCTCCATTTAATTACAACTAATTCAATAAACAATGAAAATAATTAAATCAAATTAGAGGTTCATGTTCATCCCCATTCATCCATAACATCATGCATTCAATAATTAAATAAATGAAAATAAGAATTGACATTCAGTCCATCAATAATAGCTTATCGCATAAACAATTAATTTCTAGCGAAATTAGCATAACAATTATGCAACATAACTCTGCAAAATCTTGAAGAGTATCCTAAACTTGTCTTTTTAAGGCAAGCAAAAATATCCAACATTGTGTTGAGAAGTTACATAACACTTATGCATCAAAATAGGACAAATAATGGAGTTTGACAAGCTAAAATGCACCACAATAGGCAAAAATCGAACCTTGGGCAGCCTTAATGCACCAATTGTGTAGTTTTTCAAGCCCAAGACTTTTGAATGCCTCCAAGTCATTATTTCTTTTGGAATAGTACCCCGCCAACCAATTATATTGATGTCTATTACTTCTCTATGTAACAGTCTTGATTGAATGATATTAAATAAAATGATTATCTTTATCTTATGCGTTTATGATTTCTTCACTTGTATTTGGTTGAAGTCCCCAAATTATACTAGACTAGGGGACTTGGTCAAGCATACGGTAGTGATCATGAAACAAGTCTCTATGGTTATAATTTTAAATAATCTAACTCGTAGAATCTTATGAGAAGGGACATCTAAGATTGGATAGACTTGCACTATTAATGAATATTCCAAGGAGTTGGATATTGCCTTATTTCACGAGCAATCTATGTAAGACATGAGTGCATGTTAGTAGGTATTTGTTAGAGAACAAGTTCACTAAAGGCCTACTTTGAGAATCCACTAGACAGCCATAGTGGCATGTCAATAGTGGCAAGTTCTCTAGCTCATGATAGTACATATAGTTAGTCTGTTGACTTAAGGTTCTACAGTAACCTTGTATTTGGGTCCTTGTGCTTTAATTTTGCTCCAACCACGTAGCAGGTCATCTAGGGCACAAGCTACCTAAGTATGGAGATTGGTGAGTCCCAAGAAAGGATCCATTTTGCCCTTATGTGAAGAGTGGGTTGATCTCCTATATATACTAAGATGATCGATTCCAAGAAATCATTGCGCAAGGTGATATGACTACTTAAAACAGAAGTTTTCCAAAGTTGAAGTCATAATGGGAATAGAAATCAAGAATAGATACATAGTT
Organism: Jacaranda copaia; assembly: GCA_014898725.1. NCBI lineage: Eukaryota > Viridiplantae > Streptophyta > Magnoliopsida > Lamiales > Bignoniaceae > Jacaranda > Jacaranda copaia. The sequence continues at coordinate 1,302,899 of JACGDI010002959.1, forward strand.
ATTGAGGTTTTTAGGGATCCAACAAATATCATGCCCTATGTCTCTTTTAGGATATAGAAAATTGAATAACCGTATTTGCACGCAATCGCAAAAAAGAATGGTTCACCTCTTTATAATTCATTAATCTAATTCATTGGGTTCCATAAGCTTGTGCTAGGCACAACTCTAGAGAATGAGTACTCTTCAATTAATAGAGATTGATTGGTAGAGTTATTAGTTTAAGAGAGTTTAAGTCAATTCGAATATTTTTTTAATATTAAAAATATCACAAAGGGCTGTGAACCCATGTCTGATGAATTGGTGAACCTAAAGGGTTACACATAAAAGCCTAGAACACTCTCACTTGATAAAAGATATTATTTAAGGAGTTAGATAATTGGGGTAATCAAGTTTATTGAGAGAGAGAGAGAGAGAGAGAGAGAGAGAGAGAGAGAGAGAGAGAGAGAGAGAGAGAGAGAGAGAGAGAGAGCAAGAAAATCGATTAATTATCAATTGGTCATTTTGACTTGATTAATTTAAGTGTTAAATTAATTAAAATAATTTAAAGAGTTAAATTAAGTCAATTAAATTAAGAAGTTAATTTAATTGATGTCATTAGTTAAATTTATATTAGTCAAAGTCAACTTAAAGGGTTAAGTTGATTTCATTAACTTAAAGAGTCAAGTTAATCTAATTAAATTAAGGTGTTAATTTAATTAGTATGGGATCTAATTTTTGCAAAGAAAATTAAATAGAAGAGTTCATTTAATATTTGTGACTTGGTATTTTAAATTTGAGAAATTAAAAATGCAACTATTCATACAAATTTCGTGTCTGCAAAAAGCAATTAGAACACAAGAAAAATATGGAAAAATTCAAAAATTAATGAAAATAAAAAAGCGGTTACAATCTCTTAAAAATATCTTTGCAATTGAAGATCAAATCCTCTAATTCTTCCCCTTGGAATGTGATTGAAGGGCTTGATGCTTATTCTTGAATCGGTTGCATAATTCCCTCCTAAACTTGTGAACGAAATCATGAACCACCTTGAAGTTAAGTATTTTTTTGATATCAAAGTTTTTAGAAATTTAATGCTTTTGAAGAGGATATAGAACCCTTGTGGTTGCAACATTTCTTCATGGCAAGAGTTCGAACTTGAGAGTTTGATGTTTGAATTTCCTTTGTTGTGTGAATTTCTTGATGTGTGGTATGTCTCCTAACACCCCTTTTTATAGGCACAAACCTAAAGCTTGAGTCCCCTCTTAGGCTTGAATACCACATGAGATGGACTTAATTTACTAATGGGCTATATTTAGATCTATTTGGCTAATTAGTAATCCAAAATAAATTAGAATTTTATAATTCCTTTTAGAATGACCCATTTTATAAAGCCCAAATTTATTATGGACTTCAATTTGGGACCCAAATCAATAGTCAAGTTATTTGGGCTATCAAATGGTGATTTATCCCAATGAAATTTCAATGTCAACAGATGCTCTCACTTCAAAACTCGATGAACAACATGCCAAATGCGAATAAAAGAAAATATTTGAAGTAATCATTAGAAATTTTTTATTTAATAGGCCACACAAATTAATTAACTAAAGACAAAGGCCTCTAGAATAAACTTGGATACATGGTCCATGTGCAAAGTAACTTCATATATAGCAGGTAGCGGTTTAAAGCACAATACTTGGACTTTTCTTTTCCTTTGATGTTTTTAATCTTTCCAAAATAACAAGGACCCACCATTTACTCGAGTCCATATGAGTGAGAGACATGTAGAATCTCAAATTAAGGAAACATGTAATTTGCATCAGCAATTGCTCCCTTACCCATTTACATATATAATTTATATATAATTCCCTTAATTATTCCTTCTTTTGCAAATAGTAGGCCGCACATTGTTTTACTTTTGGACTTAGACACGTGAAGCTCTTCTTTGAATAACTTCAGCTCTGCACCTAACTTTGGCAAGAAATCATTACGATGATGCGCTCAGACGATGCAATCAACAAGTAGGAAGGAAACAAAAAAGAAAATCCCTTAGCAAACTTTGAAAACCCTATTGTAAGCAAATTTTTCTTTCCCTCAACTAAAGAAGATAATTGGAAATTTCCTTCTCACTAGACTCTGCTCCTTTCCTAGCATTTTGCAGAATGGAAAATTTCCATATTTCAGATTCTACAAATGTTGAGCCAACAAATTTCTGCACATTTTTTTTCTCTTTTTTTTTTCCTTCTATTCTTTTTGGTAAGGATCTTCCATGTAATCATTTAATCATGGAACATGCTATAATTTTTTTTTCTGTGCATGGTAATTATGTTTTCCTCATATTTTACCCCTTTTCCCAATCTCTTGGAGATATGGAAATTTTTCAACATTTAGATATGGATGAGCATCTATAAGAAGACAATCTAAATGCTTAGTTTTCACAAATAAAAATGAAGCAAGGCAATGAAATCTTGTTAAACTTGAGCACTTGGTATTTGTCAAGTTAGTTTGGTAACTTCGGTGAGCATTGCTTGCCATGATTTCACACAACGTATCTTAAACAAATTCGCACAGCAACTGTTCATAAGTTTGTCCAAGAAAAGACAACTTTACTTCATTGATGATTTTCTTTGTTAATTTTCTATAGTTTAACACACCATCAAACATTAGTGGATCACAATTTCAACAATCTTCTATTAATCCTTGAAAGGTAGAGTATTGGTACAATCTCCTTTTGTTTTCCTTTTGAAGTTAAAAGGTTTTTTTTTTTTTCCATGTTACTTCTCAATGAGATACTAAATGGAGAAGATAACTTTCTTTTTGTTCAAAATTTTAGCAAAGCTATGGAGATAGATATTAAGGACTATAGTTAACTAACTTTATGCGTTGTGGTTTGAGGTGACAAAGACACTTCTAAAGACAAAAATACTACTTTGTGTGTGTATGGAGCAGTTGTAGTGCTCAATCCTTCAAAGCTTGATCAAAACACTCCATAAGTATTGCTGAATGGTCCAAAGAGACTACTAAAGATATGATTGATCAGTATTCTATGTTTCCACTCTTTCTGAGGTCTTGCTGATGAAATTTTCATTTTATGACATTAGAGCCATGCATGCAGAGTTCTTACTTTTGAACTACCATCTCAACATCAATAGAGGTTCATGGAGAATTCCAACATCAAAGTTTGATGAGATATCTTTTCATACCCACTATTATGAGTAGGTAGAGGACTTGCTATGCCATCATGCAGACGCTCTTCGTCTATCCAAGATCTATTTAGCTATTCATTCCTCCCTTTTTAAGTAAGTTTGCAACAAGAATATCCTCCAAGCATTCCTCAAGTTATGGTGTTCTTCTACAAACACATTGCACAATGCTATTGAAGAATTGTCGATCTATTTATGGGATCTCTATAGACTTTATAGATTGCCGATATGTGGACATTTCTATGATGAAGTTGTTCCATCTGCTAAGGTATTGCTTGATGTTGATACCTACCAACCTTCTTTTTTGCAAAGCTGTAAGTGTCTATTTTTGGTTGCATTGGGTTTTGGTTCAAAGGCTCAACCAGATATGCATATCCGCTTTCAAGGTCATCTCAAAAGAGACTTGTGAAGCCAAAGCTATCTCACATCCTTGATGAAACATCAACATGTCTCTTTTATTGAGCTCCAAGAAGTATGATGAGACCTTCTTAATGCTAGAAATTGAAGAGGACATCATGGATGAACCTTATTTAGCTACTTTACTTTTATGCTGGTTATACAATTTTACTTTACCATATTGCAAAGTTGATAAGGTATGTGCTTCTATTTTCAAAATTTCAAGTAAAATATCTGACAATGATTGTTTCTTTAACAGTTTCTATATTGGCAAGCATTTACCACAGTTTGAAAGAGATATCCACATCAAAGAGCTTGAGCAAGTCTACCAGAATCTTTCTTATTCATTATGTGTACAGCTAGATTGGACACTATCTTCAAACATATTTTTCATCTAAACTTGAACCAGTTATAGCTCAGATAGTGAAATATGTAGGAGAGAATATGGTCAAATAGTTTGAACTTGCCAAGACACGTGAATTATTCTACAACATTAATCCCTTAAGGCTTCAAAACTTGCGCACACAAGAGTAAACTTTAGTGATAAATGATGTGAGCATATCCAATACCTACAAAGATCATTTTGTGGCTCTATCTAGCTATTTGACTTTTAGAGTGGAGCAATATGTATTGTTAAAGCTTATAGTCCTTATCGATTCAACCAGTAACATAGTTTTGGTCAAGATATTGCTGGCCACCTAAAGAGGGAGATTTTTACATGTAAGTTGGTTGAACTTGTTTGACTTTGGTAGTCTTCTACTTTGTTAAGAACATCTTCCAAGCTATTTGTACCAAGCAGTGCCTCCTTATTACCTTTAGTGATGAAAGAATATAAAGATTGGTGGGTTGAACATTAGAAGACATATTCGGGTAAAAACACAAAAATCATTCTCAAACTTATCAACCTACAGATATGAATCCCAAAAGATCTCAAAGGACTTCAAGACAAGGTTCCAAGGATGGCAAAGTTGCTCCATCTCCTTGAGATTCAATTATTGGCAAGTGCCTTCCAAGAAACAACAGACTCTTCCTAAAAACTCAACTCCCAAGTTTGTTCATATAGCTAGTCTAACCGAAGGAAATGAAGTGATTTCTACCTTGTCACTCTCAAATGATGAATCTAGAAACCAATACCAATTTAGAAAGAGATCAAATTTTCTTGACCTATACAATATTAGTGTGAATTCAACATTTTTTGCATATGCTTCTGAAGTCACACGTAGCACTGGGATCTAATTATCAAAGCTCAAAAATGCTAAAATAACTAGGCTACACATGAAGCCAAGGATCTAAACATGCTACAGATTTAGATTTGGTATGAGGATTACCTTGATGTGCTCAAAATCGAAGGAAACTAAAAAACTTTCAACTCCTCGAAACTATCTCTATAGTTGCACAACAATTTCCAAGAAACTTTTGCCCAACCAAATGATTTTTCCTCCTACTAAAATTTTTACTCGAACTCACCAACACTTTATGGATATATATTCCAAAATTCAGCTAGAATAGAAAATGAGAAAGCTCTCCAAAAATGCCTCCAAGTGACTGCTAGAAACAGAGGATCTCCAAAGGCTAGCAATCTAATTTTCTTGCGTCTAAATATAAGATCCACAATCCAATTCTCATCTATGTTAGTTGGAAAATAAGGAGGAGAAATGCAAGGATGAAGGCTTGATTTGGAGGTAGGAGATAAAGAAAAGTGAAGCTTCAACACATGAGGCATCACATGGGAAATTGGAGGGAAAATGAGATATTCTAATTCTAACTTGCAATTCACATGTGTCCTCCCCCTTCAAACTCTATATCTATATATAGAGGGAGGATGATGTGATGCCAACGTGGCATCACACCTTTCTTAAGGGTGGCCCTAATTAGCCTTTGCAAGTTGGCGTGTGAATTTGAATTTTGTGTGAATTTCAATTTTATTTGGAAACTTCATTTCATCGTATGAAATGTCATCCAAAAGAATTCTAATTCACACCAAATGAACATTTTATTTGAATTTTACCTCCAAAAATATTTCTTCATTTTAATTAAATTAAACACTTTAATTTAATTAATTATCCTTTGACTTAACTCTTAAGTCAATTAACTTAAATTTTTAAGCTAGACATTGTTAACTTAATCTCTTAAGTTAACTTAACCAATTGATAGTGATGTGGCACCAAATAATTAAATTCTTAATTAATTGATCTTAATTAACTCCTTAAATTAATTAGATTAGTTTAACAATTAAATTGATCATACCAAAAATGACTACAACCGTCTACCTCCAAAATTGATCATGAAGGAATTTCTCTAACTTTTAGAAAATTCCTCTTCATCAAGTAGGATTTGCAATTGGCTTTTGTGTGTGACCCATTAGGTTCTACCATGCATCAAACATGGGCTCACAACCCTTTATGACTTATAGAATATCAAATATTCACATTAGTTTAAACCCTTTTAAACTAATTACTCAATTTAATTAATTTCCATTAATTGAAAAGTACACAATCTACATGGTCGATGTTTAACCTCAAACCTATGGAGACCAGCTATTAGCCAAAATGAATGCTTTTAGAGAACCATTCTAACTCTATGTGTACCATGTAAATCTGGTCATGTCATTTTTTATCTCCCAAAAAAGGCCTAAAATAAGATATTTGTCGACTCTTTAATAGCCACAATACTATATTTCTATTCTCAATTTTTGATTCCCCTTTATGACCTCATCATTGGAAAACTCCTTTTCCAAATCAAAGGACTAATTATATGCTTTAGCGTAAGTAGGAGAACTTGCCACTATGACTATCTAGTGGATTCTTTGAGTGGGCCTTTAGTACCTTATTTCCTAACAAGCACCTACTAACATGCACCCATATCTCATATAGCCTTGTTCCTAAAACAAAACAACAACTAACCCTTGGATTTATGCATCATTAGTGAAAGTCTATCCAAATTATAAATGTCGTGTCTCATAAGATCCTTCGACTTAGAAGATTTAAGATCATGATTGTATAAGACTTATTCCATAATCACCACCCAGTGCGTGACCGAGTCCTGTAGTCTTGTGTGATCTAAAGGCTTTAACCAACTGCTAGTGAAGTAAATATAAGCACAAGGTGAAAATGGCCATTTAAGGAATATCATTCAATTAAAATTGTATTACAAGTAAAATAATTTACATGCTAATCTAATTGACTTACAAGGTACTATTCCAACAACTCCAAGTTCTTCATTGCCTTTAGAGGAATTAGTTGAATACATAAATACACTCATTATTATTATCATTGTTTATTTATTTACATTACCATTCTCCTCCACCCATCTTATATATTTTTTTAAAATTTTTTTTCTTTTAGCTTATGAATCTTGAGAAAGAAATCCCTATTGATTTTGAAGGTAGCATGGGCTCTATAAATAAAGTCAATCTGTTTTGCTTTTGTGGAGAAAACACTACTTCCCATCCTTCTGTTAACAATGAATCAATTATTTCTCTTTATAAAATTGAGACCTTTTGCAAGTATCTAAATGACATTGCTTATTTTTAACATAGAGAAGTTTCCTGTTGACGAAAATGTGCTTAAGAAACCCAAGAAGACATTTAAAGTTCCATCTTGGCCATTCCCATGCGCTAAAGTATCTAAATTTCATCCCATAGTTATAAAGATTGAAGCTAAGCAGATATTAATCAAATTTTACTAGGAATGAATATGTTAAAAGATTACAAGAATTTCATTTGAGCAGTTTTTAAGGGTAAAGCCAGCGATTGATGATTTGATTATGGAGATAAGGACATATATGAAAGATGCATCATCTTTGGAGAGTCATCTAAAGTTTTTCTTTGAGGTTGCTTCCAGCTACACAAAAGTCAATTTAGACTCCATCCAGACAGACACACAAAAGGCTCTTCAGAAAGCACTTTTTCTTACAGAATAAGATCTTTCTAATGTTGAGGTAATAGAAATTCAACGAGTTGAGAAAGTAGATAGTCTGAAAGCAGAACTTCTCCAAATCACCAAGTAGCGAGAAGAATTAAACGTGTGACTTGTCAAGTTGAACAACAAAGAAACGCTTACAAGCTTATCACTCCATAAAGTTGAAGAAAACCTATCCACCATTAAAAAAGAAGTATCCACCAAGAGGGAAGAAGTCTCAAAGCTGGAGATCAATCCATTTTTTATTGACAAAGAGGTTGAAGGTTTGAAGAGGATGGAGGTATTACTTGAAAAATCTCATTATGATCTAGCGGCCTTTGACTTATTTTCTTGAGCATTTAGCTTTGCAGCACTCTTTATATATATATATATATATATAATTGATGTAAAAGAACATTCATCTTAATATACAATAGAAGTTCTCTTCTTTTCATCAATTTTTTGTTTCCCCTTTTTTTATGTTCTATTTTCTGCACTTTTCTCATTTTCACTAACTAAGCAAAGATCAAACACATGCTTTTAATGATCGAATGATAAAATGAACTAGCTAAAACTTACAAAAAAAATTAGCTACCTTTAAAATAAGCCAAACTTGTTTAAAGACGTGACTAAACTTAGAAAATAAATTCTAAGCTACCTACGTATCCTATCAAGGGGATCAAGTCATCATGTAGTTTAAAATTTTTTTTTTTGTTTTGAGGAAGGGGCGCACACAATTTATACTCATAGGGACTAGGAGTATCCATAGCTTAGCCACCTTGGACAAGGTGAAGCATTTCTATATTTTAGCCACATGAAATACCTTTAGTAAAGTAGGATAGCTTTTTATCTACATGCATTACCATTGATGGGTACTGTACATAGTTTATACTCATGTGGGTCAGGAGTAACATGCAGTTTAGGCTCATACATCAAGGAGCAAACTTCTCATGGATAATAATGCTTAAAAAACTTGTCATTGATACGACCTACTCGTAATATATCTTTATCTATCAACTTGTACGTGCCATTTGTATAACTTTCCTTCATAATATAAGGACTATCCTATTTTGATTTGAACTTGTTTTCCATTCACTGGGTGATAGTAATTGGCGTCATCATTGCCAAGACTAAATCTCCAACTCGAGATGATCGAGGGCGAACTTTCTTGTTGAGTGTTTCTATTTCGCTAGCTTGGTAGCATTCAAGTTGCTATTGAGTTTCATACCTTTTCTCATCTTCAAAGATATCTGAGTCAAATTTTTCATTAATGGCATTGTGATAACATGAGTGCAACTTATTATCTTCTTTATCATAGTATTGCACATTGTCTATAGTTTCTACTTTTTAGAATGCAATCTTCCATTTAACCCTACCATTTGTTTACACAGTAGGAATAAGGATTACCTTCCATTTGAGATAGTTTGGGGGCTCCAGGATACCACATTCTGCAAGTCTCCATGATTTCTCAACAAATTGACCTTTAAGTTGGTGATTTAGCTCTTCCACAATACTCATATAAAATACGTCGACTGTGATTTCAATTTCATCTTTTTTTGGGGTAGCCCTATTTGATTGACTGTCATGTTTAGCAATACATTGTTTAACTATCAAAGGTCCATCTGTAGTTATAAGTAAAATTTAGTTTACCCTTATATGATAGGGCTAGATGAAAGGTATGATTATCATTCATTGGTTTTGAAGTTGTTAACCAATCATTAGCTCTGTTTGTTATCTAGTGTTGAGTATTAACTCCAAGTTGATTGGACACAGAGCTTCACGAATGATGATTTGCATTAAGTCGGCTATGAACAAAGGTAACCCAACTAAGTCTTTTAAAAATGGAAGTGCAAGCTATGAGTGTACCAAGTCGGTCAAAGATGAAAATATGATGATTGCTTGGGCTTTGAATTTTACTAGCAACATGTTGTACATTAGTATATCTATCAATTTTCCTTAAACATATCCTAAGTAGCTCAATAGGGGAAAACCCTAATCCAATCTTGGGTAGATTAATAAGAAACCCTTGCCGTTTCAACTTTCATTGGGTTTCATTAAGGCTGTGGATCTTTTCATTGATTAATTTTGGTTTTAGTTCACCTAACCTAGATGGACCAGAAGTAGCATAACCAACTCAAGCAAAGAGATGATGTGCTTTAAGGCTATATACTTCTTGAATATCTTGACGCTGAGTATTACTAATTGGTAACATGGCAGGGGCTAGCGGATTTAAATTGGTGATAAGAATGGTCAACTCTTTGATAACACAACTATCCTTAAATTACTTTTCAATGATAGACCCTTTCTAGAAACTCTCCAAAGTTACTAATGCAACATTCTTCGCTTTGATGAGGTAGCTAGTTGGAACCTTTGTAGACCGCATCCCCAATGCCAAGTTAGGATCCATATAGAGCGTGGCATCAGCAAAGTGTGTTTTCATCTCAATGAATGGCCTCATGTCTGCATTGACTTTTATTATTACCATATTTGTTAATACTTGAAATATTGGTGAAGAGTAAAAAGAACTACTCCATTCTGATACAGCCACAGTCGTCCTAACAACAAACAATAGAATGTTGTTGTATCAACTCACAAAAAAAGGAGCTTGCCGGTAGTTCTCTAATTGTGAGGTCTATGTGGATGGCTTATTGTCTTGATTAGTTGAAACCTTGAATGGTCAAATGACTATGCAATATACTTTTAGCAGCAATACCTTATTCTTTCATGTTGGAAATTGATATGATGTTAACTATAAATCCTTTATCAATAAGTATGCACTTAACTTTTTCTCCTTGCATGAGTCTAAAGACATAGAGGGGTCGATTATGAGGTTATGATCCCAACAAATCTTCATATGTAAATACGATAACAACACAACATGAAGTAGAATATTGGCTTTCTACTCTATTAGATGCAATAAACATTGTCTTGATCTTCTGCCCCAAAACATTTATAGGAAAAAGTTCTCCTAGATTTATAGGATCTTGCTGACAACTTCTTAATGAATTTCTCAGCTTAGCATGAGGATGTTTTAAACTTCTCATTAACTTTAGTTGATGGCACTTGGTGGGATGTTGTTTCCTCAAGATTGATGGGAGAAGCTGATGAATATGTCACCTTTGTCTCTGTTAATGCATCACAAGAATCCTCACATCATTGTCTTCAATTTCAGAAGTAAGACATGTGTCCATCTTTTCTTATTCATCAGTTAATTTGAACAAGACTAATTTATACTTTCAAATTGAGGCATCTATGATACCATCAAAAGTGCAAAAAGAAAAAGTTTCTAGTTGCACGCAACTTTTGCAATAGCTACGACACTAGCAACATTGGTATCCACCATATCTTCAGTATCAAAGGCTATTTTTCCATCTATTGCCAATGTCATAATTTTCTCCTTAACCATAAAACATTTTTCTATAAGATATCTAACATCTCAAAGATACTTACAACATTTCGGGTCATTCACCTTCCCAACTTTCATGTTTTAGCTTAGGCAACATGATCATCTTTCTTACCAATAGCTCATCAAAGATTTGTGAAACATTATAGTCAGGGAATAGATACTCTTTTTCTTGTAATTATTTCAAGGTAGGTCGATGCCTTTAAGTTAGCACACATTAATCCTTATTTTTTTCTCCTCTACTTTTTGTAGAGATTTTGACAAGAACTTCTTTAATTGCCATTGATTCCTTCATAGAAAATTTGGTGGACTCCTCATCTTTCTTTGAGTTCTTTTTTATCTTTCTTTGGTAGCTCATTGGAAAAGCAACTTTGTGATTTGCAATACTTAGTTCCATACCATGAGCGTTAGTAGCCAATTCTTCAAAAAATTGAGGTTGGATCCCTCGGAATATATAGAAAAGCCCCTAATGCATCCCTTGGAGACACATTTTTGTTGTTGATACTTCTGGAAACTTATCCTTGCAATTTAGACTTTATGCAAGCCAATGGTTGATATAGTCAATGACTAGCTCATCATTCCACTGCTTTGCATTTTTAAGTTTGATCATACTTATGATTTGATAAGTGATATGAAGTAGTTCAAGAATTCTTTTTCCATTTCCTCCCAACTATCAATGAATTTGGGCTCCAAGTCAACGTACTAATCAAATGCATTCCCTTTAAGTGATCTCTCAAATTGCTTCACTAGGAGGCCACCATTGGTTCCTGTATTGATGCATGTTTCCACAAAATGGGTAATATATTATTTCAGGTTGCCTTTTACATCAAACTTTTGGAGCTTTGATGGTTGGTAGCCTATTGGTATCCTTAAAGCATCAATCCACTTAGTTTATGATTTTGAGTACACAAGCAAGTTTTGTGAAAGTTCACCATATTGAGCCTTAATGGTATTAGTTATCATACCTTGCTAAATAGAAAACATAGAAATGAAAGTGGTGTATTGGTTAGATTTATGCAAAGATTCATGTCCAAGTGGCTTTTCATCTAGTTGTTTTTCTTTTTCAACATTGGTTTAGACTCCTAAATGTTTGAGTGCTCTAGTTTGCTTATCAATTAGGTAATTTTTAGGTTATTACCTTTCACAATCTTTTGAAGATCAACAAGCAATGGCTTTAGATATTCAGGTAATTTGCTCATCCACTATAATTGGTTTTACAATCATTGGAGGCAGTACAACAAGAGAAGATAATTTGGATTTGATCTCTATTGAACTTGCTAAGTTCCAACCATCTAATGGAGTAGTATCAAAAATCTTGCCCTGGTGGAAGATTGATCAGCTACAGCAACAATATCTATAACAGCTATCTTATTGATGATGGTAACTTGATTCTTCTTGGGTGCCATGGAGAATTTGAAAATGAGAACTAGAACTTTGATATAGGAGGAAGAGACAAGAAGTAGAAACTGTTCCACTAGGCATGCCAGAAATTTGTTCACACAAACTTTGTGTCTGCAAAACGTAATTACAAAATAAGAAAAATATGGACTAATTTTAATATTTAATGAAAATAAAAAAGTAGTTATAATCTCTAAGAAATATATCCACAATTGAAGATCAAATTCTCTTATTCTTTTGCTTGGAATACAATTCAAGGGCTTGACGCTTGTTCTTAAATTGGATGAAGTCACATGTAGCGTTATAATCCTATTATGAAAGCTCAAAAATGCTAAACTAACTAGGCTACACATTAGACCAAGGATCTAAACATGTCATAGAATTAGATTTGGTACAAGGATTACCATGATTTGCACAAAATCCAAGAAAACTAGGAAGAAGCTTTCAACTCCTCGAAACTTTCCCCCTAATGGCGTAGTGGTTTCCAAGCAACTTTTGCTCAACCAAATAATTTTTCTTGTAGCTGGAAATTTTACTAGAACTCACCAACACCTTGATGTATCTACAATTCAAAATTCAGCTAGAACAAAAAATGAGAAAGCTCTCCAAAAATGCCTCTAAGCAACTGCCAGAAATAATAGATCTCCAAAGGCTAGCAATCCAATTTTCATGTCTCTAATGATAAGTTCCACACACCAATACATAATCTCTTCTATGTTAGTTGAAAAACAAGAAGGAGAAATGCAAGGATGAAGGATTGACTTAGAGGTAGGAGATGAAAAAAAGTGAAGTTACAACACATAAGGCATCACATGGGAAATTTGAGGGAAAATGAGAGAATCCAATTCTAACTTGCAATTCACATGTGTTTGCCCCCTTCATTCTCTATATCTATATATAAAGGGAGGATGGTGTGATGTCAAGGCGGCATCACACCTTCCTCAAGGGTGGCACCAACTAGTTCTTGCAAGTTGGCATGTGAATTTGAATTTTGTGTGAATTTCAATTTCATATGAAATCTTCATTTCATTTCATGAAATATCATCCAAATAAATTTCAATTCACACCAAATGGAGATTTCATTTGAATTTTTCCTCCAAAAATATTTCTTCATTTTAATTAAACTAACACTTTAATTTAGTTAATTAATTTTTAACTTAACTCTTAAGTCAATTAACTTAACTTCTTAAGCTAGACATTGTTAACTTAACTCCTTAAGTTAACTTGACCAATTAATAGTCATGTGGCACCAAATAGTTAATTTCTTAATTAATTAATCTTAATTTAACTCTTTAAATTAATTAGATCAGTTTAAGAATTAAATTGATCATGCCAAAAATGACTATAGTTGTTTACCTCCAATCGATCACGAAGAAATTTTTCTAACTCTTAGAAAACTCCCCTTTATCAAGTAGGATTTGCAATTAACTTTTGTGTATGACCCATTAGATTCTAACATTCATTGAACATAGGCTCACAACTCTTTGTGACTTATAAAATATCAAATATTCACATTAGTTTGAAGTCCTTTCAACTAATAACTCAATTTAATTATTCTACAATAATTGAAGAATACCTAATCTCTATAGTCGATGTCCAATCTCAAGCCAATGGAGGCCAACTAATTGGCCAAAATGAATGCTTTTGGAAAATCATTCTAACTCTATGCATACTATGTAAATACGGTTCTTCTATCTCCTATCTCCCAAAAGAGGCTTAGGGAAAAATATTTGTCGGCTTCCTAATAGCCTCAATACTATATTTCTATTCCAAATATTTGATTCCCCTTTATGACCTGCTCTTTGGAAAACTCCTTTTCAAAGTTGTCATACTATCTTGCACAAGAATTTCTTGAAATTGATCATTATAGAATACATAGGAGATGTACTCTTTTTTCACAATAATGAGGAGTCAGATCCTATCTTGGATTCATAAACCTCCATGTGTCAATGGCTCATACCCTATCCCTACCCGAATGACCCGCTACATGGCCAGCAAAACGTTAAAGCATGAGGATTTAAACATAAGGTTACCATGAATCCTTATGTCAAAGCACTAATTACATGCACTACCATAGGCAGGAGAACTTGCCACTTTAGCTATCTAGTGGATTCTCTAGATGGGTCTTCAATGCTTTGTTCTCTATAACACACCCAATAACATACACTTATATCTCTTATGGCTTTGCTCATGAAATGGACAATATCCAACCCTTGGATGTATGCATTGTTAGTTCAAGTTTATCCAGATCTTAGATGCTCTATCTCATAAGATCTTATGACTTGAAAATTTTAAGGTCACTACCATATAAGATTTGTTTCATGATCATCATTGAGTGTACTGACCAAGTCTTGTAGTCTTGTATGTTCTAAGGGCTTTAACCAAACACTAATGGAGTAAATATAAGCATAAGATGAAGATAACCATTTAAAGAATATCATTCAATCAAGATTGTATCACAAGTGAAATAGTTTACATGCCAATCTAATTAGGTTGTAGGGTACTATTCCAACATTGGATGCATGATTCCCTCCTAGAATTATGGATGAAATCACAAACTACCTTGAAGTCAAGTATTTATTTTGATATCAATGTCTTCAGAAATTTAGAACTTTTGAAGAAGATATCGAATGATTATGGTCGCAGCACTTTTTTGTGGCAAGAGCTTGGACTTCAGCACTTGATATTTGAATTTCTTTTGATATGTGAATTTATTGATGTGTGGTATGTCTCCCAGCACCATTTTTTCTAAGTACAAATTTAGGTTTGATGACTTGAAGTTTAAGTCTCCTCTTAAGCTTGAATGCCACCTAAGATGGACTTAATTTACTAATTGACCATATTTAGATATATTTGGCCAATTAGTAATCTAAAATAAATAAGAATTTTATAATTTATTTTGGATTGGCCCATTCTATAAAGACCAAGTTTATCATGGACTTGATTTTGGAACCCAAATCAATAACCAATTTATTTGGGCTATCTAATGGTGATTTATCCCAATAAAATTTCAATGTCAACAGCAACGTGACTATCAAGTTGGCATCCTATGTGGCATAGTGAGGTGTATGTGATACAAGCTTTATTAAGCTTCCAAATCACACTATAAAAGCACCTCGTGGCTGATTGTATGGAGGATTATTCTAGCTACCATGTCCCCCCCATTTTGTGTGGTGATCTCATGTGTGGAAAGAAACTACTCTTTAGATTCCCTCCAACACTTTCTCTCTCCAATAACTTTCTCACACTTTATTTCTCATCTTTCTCACATCTCTTGCTAATTGAGAGAGGATTGAGAGTGATTTAAGTTGTGTGGACTAGCTTTAGAGGATTCACATTGTGGGCGCTTTGATGTGGTAAATAAAGATCTTCCAAGTTTGCGGCTAATTTTGATAGTTTTTGTTGCCGAAAATTTTTGCACTTTAGTTGCAGTTTTTCCACCCAATCTAGCACATCTTGGAGGAGATTTTTCACTAGGAGTAGCTGTAGTTGCTGTCCATAAGAGAGGAGTTGGAGATCTTTGGAGGATAAGGCATTTTCCTTGCTTAGAAAGTGTTCCATAGTAAGATCTTCTTGTTGCCTTTCATTTCGGGATTAAGGTAACCTTTTCTTAATCCTTTTAATCCAATCTTGAGGCATAGAATAGATCCTTGGTCAGATAATGTGTTGGTTAATTTTTCCTAGTTTTGCAAATTTTTGTGCATCATAGCATGTTCTTTATCTTCTAGTGGTATCGAAGACTATTTTATGCACAATATTTGATTTGATGGATTGATTCATGCGATGAATTGATTATATGACACCTATTTCTTGATTAAATTGATGGATTTAAGATTTAGGAGCTATTGCTTGTGGCTTTTAATCTATTGAATTTAATTATGTCAATATGTGTTTAATTGTTAACTCATATGTTGGCATGAGTTTTGAAAATTTTATGATGTTAAATTTGGATTTAGCATTGGATAATGTTATATGTTGATATAGCATGTTGATTATAGCTTAAAAGTGTTTTGGCTATTTTTGGATCCAATCGGATTGCTATTAGTTGAAGATTTTTCGATAATAGTGATTCTTCCTTAGATTGATTTTTAAAGCACTTTGATCACTTTAATTTTCAGTTTTAAGTGTGTTTCTAATTTCTAAATTTGTCAATATCTATATGAAATGATGTTGTGGAGGTGTCCATATGGTTTGGAGTGGCGAAAACATAAAATAGTGCATAATTATTGCATGGGCAACCTTATGGTAAGACTACGGCTTGACCTGGTAGCAGCTTGGCATGGCATTGGGCACCTTGTGTGTGCTTAGTGGCCCACACATTTTCATAGAAAATGGTAAGAACATAGAATCATTTTCATTCTATTTTAGTGCTTTTGGCATATCAAACATCATTATTTCATCCTTATTTTGACTAACTATTGTTGTGTAAGTGTTCATTGGAATGTTAGACATTTTTTAAAGCTTTTAAAGTCAAGTTATGCTTAATTTTGTCTCATATTAATTTTTTATGTGATAAGTACTTAATTGTTAGATTGAATGTCAATTCTAGCTATTGTTCATTTTATTGTTGAATGGATGATGGATGAATGGGGATGAACATGAACATTTAATTTGGTTTTACTAAAGTTCAATGTTGATTGAATGGGTTCTATTTAATCAGGCTTGCATGCCTCTTGATTTTCTACTTTGTAATTATTATGAGAGCAGAACTCAAGGGATGAGGTTTTCGTTTTTCTTATAAATTTTTACAATGAGGCAAAGGAGGTCAAGATGATTAAGGAGGCTTGAAAACCCAAAAATATATAGAATATGTTCATGTAATAGAAAGGATCTATTTATTTAATCAACCCACTTAAAATCAATTAAGTAGTGCACATATGGCTCTAAGTGCACTACTTAGTTAAGGCTCATGGTCATCCTACCCTTGGAACATGCTAGGCACATTTACTTATTTACACTTTTTTTTTCTATTGATGTATAAGATACATAGTTAGGATATATAGAACCTAAATATGTAGAGATAAAACATTGATGAGATCTTCCAAGCAAGAAAAATCCCCTAACTTAGAGGAGCCTAAGTTTTTCAAAATATTAAGTCAAATTGGATAAAAATAAATTGAGCTTATATATCCAAGCCTTCTACCAATAGGCAAGTGACATGAGATGCTACCTTAATTTTGTGTCAACTTGTGAGCCATGGGACACTTAATTGAAAGAAAGCTATGATCAATTGCTTGTGCTTAAGATGCACTTTAATTTAAAATTCACCATGGCGTTATCTCACAAGTCATGGACTAATTGTGGATGAGTTTCTAATAAAAAATTTATTAATAGGTACGACTTAACACCTTTTAGTTTAGATGTGGTACGAGTCGTGGGTTTATATGAAAAAGTTAGGTAAACATATCAAGGATTGCATGTAGATGTAATTGGCAAAAGTTGCCAACCTTAGGATCATGACTAGATATCTCATGAGTCATAGGTCCACAAATGATATCTTTGGACCTTGATTCTCACTAGGAAGAATTCCTAAAATAGTAAGGAATCTGATAAAATAGTAGGAGAAAAAACATGCTTGAGAGTCTATAATCATGTTTTACTATCAAATTCAATCAAATGCTTATACTTTCTTTTTCACCTTTATAGATTTGTGAAATTATCAACATGGCTAAAAATCCACTTAGCAGCATATTGAAAACTAATAAACTTACTGACTAGAACTACTGTGATTGGCTTCATAACCTCAAAATCATTCTTAACTCAAAAAAATAGACATATGTTCTTAATCAAAGTCCACTAGATACCATAGGCAAGGATGCCGATCAAGAGGCCTGTGAAATGTTCACAAAATGGGTTGAGGATGAGAAGTACATGTTTTCAAATGCATTTCTTAGGACAAGGATGATTGAGGGGTCTAGTGACTAATGTCCATGATCGTGGGTTAAAGATGATTAGGCTTATTAGGAAGTTCACTACTTTAGAAGTAGTGATGAATAGTAACTTCTACATGAATTTGATCCTCCAATCCTTGCTAAGTTCGTTTAACCAATTCATGATGAACTTTAATATGTCAAAATACAAAGTCATGATCAATAAATTGGTTAACATGTTGGTAACCATGGAGGTGACGATGAATAAATACAAGCCTTTAATGCTTATTCCCTTCTCTAAGTCTAAAAGCCCTAACGGAAAAAAGAAATAAGGTAAGAAGAAAAAGAGTTCTTCTTCAAAGGGAAAAGAAACTTTAAAACCGTTCAGAGGAGTTAAGATGAAGAAAAAGGATAAGAAGGATGCCGCTTGTTAAGCATAATTGCAAAGAGTACATTGCAATCTTTTGGAAGCGTGTGTACTTTATTGAAATACATTTAATGACAAATTCTTTCTCATATGTATTTGGAACCACATATGGTTCTCACCTTTGTAATTTGTTACAAGGGATGGAAAGAAGAATGAGTCTAAGTGATGAGAATTTGATCCTTCGCCTCGACAATGGAGCAAGAGTTACGGCTAAGGTTGAAGGCATTGTCAAGTTAGACTTAAGGAACTCCTTTATTGTATTAGATACTTGCTATTATGTACCTTCTCTTGTGAAGAATATAATTTCACTTCCCATTTTGGATGATGAAGGATTTGATTTTTCTATCTCAAATGTGAATTGAAATAAATAAAAAATGGTTCTTTGGTTGCAAATGATACACTTAGTAATGGATTTATACAATGTGGATTCTCAACCATCACTTACGCACACTCAACAAATTAATAAAAGAAAATTAGATTACCAAGAAAATACATATCTATGGCATGTAAGACTTGGACATATTTCCAAGAATAGGATGAACAAGTTAGTAGCCCTCAAATCACTAAGTGTTAGTGGATTACAGGATTTACCTACTTGTGAATCTCGTTTAAAAGGAAAATGACCAATGCTCCTTTTGTAGGACAAATGAAGTGATCTACAAGTCCATTGGATTTGATCCATATAGATGTGTGTGGTCTACTAAGAGTTAGTGCAAGATAAAGCTATTCATACTTCATTACTTCCACCAGTGAATTTACTTGGTTCGAACATGTGTATCTTATGAAATATAATTCTGAAACTTTTGAAAAGTTCAAAAAGTATAGGAATGAAGCTGAAAAGTAATTAGGACTTAATATTAAACTTTTCAATCTGATCAAAAAGGTAAATACTTAAATGCCAAATTCTTGGATTATCTAAAAGAGAATATGATTCTTTCACAATAGACTCCACCTAGCACACCCCAACATAATGGAGTAACTGAGAGGAGAAATTATACCTTATTAGACATGGTACATTCCATGGTAAGCTTCACCGATGTCCATATCTCCTTTTGGAGATATGCCTTTGAGATGGTGGCAAGGCTACTAAATGCAGTACTCTCAAAGTCAATGCTAAGAACACCACATGAGATGTAGTTTAGCAAAGCAATCTCTTACTCATATTTAGGAGTTTGAGGGATTCCCGCCTACGTTAAGAGACTAGCAGGAGACAAGTTAGATACGAGATCCACTTTGTGCAAGTTTGTGAGATACCTAAAAGAGTCTCTGGATTATTACTTTTATGGTCGCTTGGAACAAAAGTTGTTTATTTCGAGGAATGCCATCTTTTTGGAAAAAGGAGTTTCTATTGGATAGAAGTTAAGTTGTCATTGGACATGATAAAGTTCAAGAAAATCATACTATCCCACAAATGATAGAAATAAAAGAGCAAAATGAGCCTATTACATAACTTTCAAGAAGGTTAGATCAAATCAAGAAACAACCTAAAAGTTTCAAATTTCTTTATGAGATAGGGCATACAGATAATGATCTAAGGACTAATGCAGAAGCTATGTTGAGATAGATTCAGGTTATTGGCTTGAGGCTATGAAATTTAAAATAGACTCGTTATAATCTAACAAAGTATGAATTTTGGTAGATCCACCAAAGCGTATAGTACCCATTGTACCCGTTGGTTGCAAGTGGATCTATAAGCTCAAGCTTAGAGTTGATGGGGAGGTAATGACCTTTAAGGCTAGATGAGTGGCAAAATGTTACACTCAAAGACCCACTATTGATTTTGAGAAAACTTTTTCACTAGTCACTATGCTTAAATCCAATAGGATATGCTTGCCATAACCACTTACTTCGACTATGAAATTTGGCAAATAGATGTAAAAACCGCTTTTCATAATGGAGAATGGAAACATTAATAAGAAAATTTATATGGAGCAACCACAAAGTCTTATATCCAAAGAAAGTGAGCAAAAGGTTTGCAAACTCCAAAGGTTCATTTATGGACTAAAGCAAGCATACTAATGTTAGAACATTTTTTTTGATAAGATAGTTAAATTGTTTGGCTTTACAAAAAAGGTGTATTAATCGTGTGTATCTAAAAAGGCTATAAGAGTTCAATATAATGTATTATGCTTTATGCTGATGACATCTTTCCCATTAGAAATGAGAAAGAGATGTTAGAATATACTAAAGCATGGTTATCTACATAATTATTCATGAAGAATTTAGGAGAAGCATCCTTCATGTTAGGAATAAGAATCTATAGAGATTGATTAAAGAGGATGTTAAGGCTCTCCCACTCCATGTACATTGACAAGATACTAAAAATGTTTAGTATAAGGAATCCAAGAGAGGATACCTCCCAATGGGATATGACATTCATTTCTCCAAGTCTATGGCCCCCAAGACCAAGAGAAATGAAAAAGGATGTCCCACATACCTTACACATCCATTATTGAAAGCATAATGTATGCATTTTAATGTATGAGCCCAGATATAGCTCACGCTCTAAGTATTACGAGTCACTACTAATCCAATCCCAGTAACAGTCATGAGAAAGCTGTGAAAATAATCCTCAAATACTTAAGAAAAACAAAAGACTTGTTTCCTATATATGGCAATGGAGAATTGAAACTTGAGAGATTTTTGGATTCTAGTTTCCAATTCGATATATATATGACTAAAATCCACCTCTGGGTTTATATTTTGCCTTAATGGCGGCATGGTAAGTTGAACGAGTTCCAAACAAGACACCAGACCTAATTCCACCACTAAGACAGAATATATTGCAGCATCAAACACCACAGAGAAAGGTGTTTGGATGAAAATTTTCATCCAGAGTTGGATGTAGTGCTTAGCATGTTGACGCCAATAGTTGTCTATTGTGACAATAATGGAGCCATTGTGCAAACAAAGGAACCAAGATCTCATCAGCAATCTAAGCACATTTTAAGGTGATATCACTTGATCCGAGAGATCATTAATAGAGGTGACATTCAAGTGGAGAGAGTCACCTCATAAGAGAATATAATAGATCTACTGACCAAAACCCCAACGCAAAAGCCCTTTGAAAGATATCTTGAAAAAATAAGCTTAATGACAATGGGAAATTGGCTTCAGTGCAAGTGGAACATTGTTGGAATAGTATCCCACAAGCCAATTAGATTATGGTGTATTACTACTACATGTAATTATCTTGATTAAATGATATTTAATAAAATAGCTATCTTTATCTCATGCGTTTAGATTTCTTCACATGTATTTGGTTAAAGCCCCTAAATCATACTAGACTATGGGGCTTGGTCACACATTGTGATCATGAAATAAGTCTCTATGGTCATAATTTTAAATATTCCAAATCATAGAATTTTATGAGATAGGACAACTAAGATTCAAATAAACTTATACTAATGATGTATATTCTAAGGAGTTAGATATTGCACCATTTCATGGGCAATCTATGTAAGATACGAATGCATGTTAGTAGGCTTATTAAAGAACAAGTTCACTAAAGGCCCGCTTAGAGAATCTACTAAATAGTCATAGTAGCATGTTGGTAGTGTTACGTTCTCTAGCTTATGATAGTGCATAAAATTAATCCTTTGATTTGAGGTTCTATAGTAACCTTGTATGTAGGACATTGTGATTTAATTTTGCTCCAACAATGTAGCGGGTCATTTGGGGCTTAGGTTGGACACAAGCTGCCTAAGCATAGAGGTTGGTGAGTCCCAAAAAGGGATTTATTTTGCCCATCTATGAAGAGCATATTTATTTCCTATGTATTCTAAGATGATTGACTCCAAGAAATCCTTGCACAAGGTGATATGATAATTTAAAAAAGGATTTTTTCAAAGTTGAGGTCATAATGGGAATTGAACATCAAGAATAGATACATAGTTATCGAGGATATTAGGGGGTTAACAAATATCTTGCCCTAGGCCCCTTTCAAGAGAAAGGAAATGGAAGGACCGTATTTACATGACAATCGTAAGAAGGAATAGTTCACCTATTTATAACTCATTCATCCAATTCATTAGGCTCCATAGGCTTGTGTTAGGCATCGACTATGGAGACTAGATATTTTTCAATTAATAGAGATTAATTGATAGAGCTATTAGTTTAAAAGATTTCAAGCTAATTCGAATATTTTTAATATTCAAAATATCCAAAAGAGTAGAGAGCCTATGTCTAATAAATTGATGAACCTAAAGGATCACACAAAAAAGCCTAGAACACTCTCATTTGATTGAAGAAATTATCTAAGGAGTTAGATAATTGAGGTGATCA
>JACGDI010002959.1:1325839-1341510 GCA_014898725.1 Jacaranda copaia
TTAATTTAAATGTTAAATTAATCAAAATAATTTAAAGAGTTAAATTAGGCCAATCAAATTAAGGAGTTAATTTAATTGTGCCATGTGGAAAATTTTAATTATTCAAAGTTAACTTAAGTGGTTAAGTTGATTTCATTAACTTAAGGAGTTAACTAATTAAATTAAAGAGTTGATTTAATTAGTATGGGAATATAATTTTGTACAAAAATTAAATGAAAGAGTTCATTTAATATTTGTGAGTTGGCATTTTAAATTTGAAAAATTAAAAATGCAACTTAACTAGCAATTTGGCATCCCATGTGACATTGTGAGGTGTGTGCAATAGAAGCTTCGTCAAGCTGCCAAATCACACCATAAAAGCACCTCATGGCTGGCCATATGGAGGATTATTCCAGCTTCCATTTCCCTCACATTTTGTGTGGTGATCTCTTGTGTTGAGAGAAACTACTCTTCAAATTCCCTCCAACAACTTTCTCTCTCCAATAACTTCCTCACACTTGTTCCTTCATCCTCCTGACATCTCTAGCTAATTGAGACAGGATAAAGAGTGATTTAAGGTGTGTGGACTAGCTTTAGAGGCTTCACATTTGGAGAGCTTTGAGGTGGTGAATCAAGATCTTCCAGTTTGTGGCCGATTTTGATAGTTTTTGTCGCATGCAGTTTTTACACTTTGATTGCTGTTTTGCCACCCAATCTAGCACATCTTGGAGGAGATTTTTCAGCTAGGAGTAGCTGGAGTTGCTGTCCAAAAGAGAGGAATTGGAGATCTTTGGAGGAAAATTCAATTTCCTTGCTTGGAAATTGTTCCAAAGTGAGATCTTCTTGTTGCCTTCCATTTAAGGATTAAGGTGACCTTTTCTCCATCCTTTTAATCCAATTTTGAGGCATGGAATAGATCCTTCCTATTTTTGCAAATTTTTATGGACCCTAATATTTCCTTTACCTTCAATTTCATCCATATTTTTTAATAATTTAAAAACAGAAAATATATGTTCTCAACATATTTCAAAAATCATATTCAAGAAAGAATCACTATGATTTAAGTTTCTTCAAGAAGATTCAATCAAATTGAATTTTAAAAATTACCAAAACACTTTTAAGTAATTAATAACATGCTAAATTATAATTTAACATCATCTCATGCTGAAAATGATATTTAGCATATGAATTAAATCTCATGCCAACGTAACTAAATCATTTTCTTGAACATATTGACATAATTCAATTCATTACATCAAGAGCCACAAACAATAACTCCAAAAGCTTTAATCCATTAATTGAATCAAGAGTTTGGAGTCCTAAATTAATTCATCATATAAATCAATTCAATCAAATAAAAAATCACAAACCTAGCTCTAATGCCACTTGAAGTATGTAGTAACACATAGATCCAATTGCACAATAGAATTTTTCATCACATAAAAAATAACTTGGAGCACTATATACAAGGATCTATCTTATGCCTTAATAATGGATTTAGAGAGAAGAATTTATTTCCTTAATTAATTCTTCAAAAACAATGCGTAGAACCTTCACTTAACTTCTCCATTGAAGATCTACTACTTCCTCTTGCTTGGATCTTACTATCTTGCTTTTTTTATCATAATTTGTAGCAACCAAAATCCTCCAAATTATCTTAAAAACATGCTCAAGTGGCAGCAGCAACAATTAGCGTTGCTCAAAGCCTCAAAACAGGCACCTTTATACTTGAGAAACTCTTCTTCAATGATTTCTTTTATTCACCAACAAAATACCCCAATTGTGATATCTTTGATGGTATTCAGACACCTTACAAACACTCTAATTCTTCAATCTTTGCTTGAAAAAAGATGAAGAATGAAGGAGGAATTTTAAAAGAGGGAGAAGAAAAAGTTTGGAAGAAAAGGACTTTAAGAGAGAATCTTGGAGGAATGAGTTTTTTCTTTCACAACAAACTCAGGGAGGGAGTTTTTTCATTTAGAGTGGCCACCACTTATGGGAGAGGAGAAGCCTTTTATAATGTGTTTCCCACTTGCAAGCCAAGAAATTAATCTCTACTGATTAAAATCTTATTTCAATTAGGAAACTAATTCCTATTAATCAAAATCCCATTTCAATTAGGAAATTAAGATTGCCACTTGATTTTAAGTGGACTCTTCCATTTAAATCGTCCCTCCAAAACTAGATTATCCAATTCATTAAATTGACCCTTCAATTTAATTACACTAACTTAACCGTTTAAGTTGGTAAGACTAATTAAATTTTCATATGGCCCTAATTAAATTAACACATTAATTTAGTTTGTCTGATTTAGCTTCTTAATTATTTAATTAATTTAACACTTTAAATTAATCAAACCATCATGACTAACTTTTAATTAGTCAACTTGGTCTTTTCCAAACTTGACCAATCTTATTATATAACTCTTTAGATAATTTTCCCAATTCCATTTAGAGTGGTTAAAGCTTGTGTATGTGATCCATTAGGCTCACCAATTAATTAAACATGGATTCACAATTCCTTGTTATTTATTGAATATTAAATATTTTGATTAGTTTAAACTCTTTTAAACTAATCACTTTTTAATTAATCTCCATTAAATGAAGAGTCGACGTCTAGCACAAGCATATGGATTCCAATCAATTGGATAAACTAATTCTAGTGAACCTTTTCTACTTACAATTATCATGTAAATATGGTCTTCCATGTCCTATTTCTCGAAATAGGCTTAGGGCAATATATTTGTCGATTCCCAAATATCCTTAATAACTAAGTATCTATTCTTGATGCATGATTCCTAATTATGACCTCAACTTTGAAAAACTCCTTTTTCAAATTGTTTTATTACCTTGCGCAAGAATTTCTTATAATCAATCATCATAAAATACATGGGAGATCAGCTCATTCTTCATAATGAGCAAAATAGATCTCTCCTTGGGACTTACCAACCTCCATACTTCGATAGCTTGTGTCCAACCCAAGCCTTGGGCATCCCGCTAAATGTTTCAAAAAATCAAAGCACAATGATCTAAATAAAAGCTTACTATGAATCCTCAAGTCAAAGGACTAATTATATGCACTATCATAAGTTAGAGAATTTTTCACTACCAATAAGCTACTTGGGCTATCTCGTGGATTCTCTAAGTGAGTCTTCAATGAACTTGTTCTCTAATACGTACCCACCATCGTGCATTTATGTCCTACATAGATTGCCCGTCAAAAAAAGTAATATCCAACTCTTTAGAGTATACATCATTAGTTCAAGTCTAATTTGAATGCTAGATATCATGTCTTATAAGATTCCATGACTTGAAATAGTTAAAATCATGACCATAGAAACTTATTTCATATTCACCATTATATATGTCACCATGTCCCATAATCTTGTATGATTTAAGGGCTTCAACCAAATGCATGTGAAGAATATAAGTAATTACATAAAAAGAAGATGATGGTTTTATAAAATATTATTCAATCAAGATTATCTTACAAAGGGTAGCTTTTACACATCAATTTAATTGACTATGGGGCACTATTCTAATAAAGGTGTCATATCCTAGGTCAGCTCTTTATTCTAATCTATCTTGGGAGGCTAAAGCTACTTGATGTGAGATCTGTTGCAACTCTTGAGGGTAGCATTTGCTTGTACACTAATTTATTGCTTTAGCCATAGCCTAATACTTTCCAATACGATCCTTAACATCTCCTAGGTCATAGGTACGATAAGGTCTCTAGAGGAATGTAGCTGTTGGGCATGTTTCGCCTTTGGTGTAAGGCATGCATTAGGAGCTAACTCTAGCTTCTATCATGGTAGTTCTCTAAGTTGGGCTAAGGCATCGATATTTGGGAGATGGAATGGGTTTGTTAGGTAGAAATGGATAAAATCAATGTACCTCCTTCATTCCCCATTGGACTTGTGTACTAATGCTACATGAGCCAGCCATTCTAAGTATTGAAGCGATTGTACATACTCTATTTGCTACAACTCATTCACCTTCTCGTTGAAGTCTAAAGAGGGAGGGCTTCTATTTTGATAGTTCTCAAGGAATCTCTATGGTAAATCTCTATGTTCTTGAGCTCCTCTTGTACTTTAACTTCCTGTTCCCCGGCTTTCCTCTTCCTACTTTGAGTCTCAATAGGTGGGAGTTTTCTTGCACATCCTCCCTTTTTGTTTGCAGTAAGTGATGGTCTTGGCAATCATCACTTCTTCTTTTGTGCTAGGAGGTTGCATGAGTGCTAGCCCTTGTCATCATAAATCTCTTCTACGTTCTCAATGTTCCATCTTTTTCCTTTGAGTTCTATAGACGGCACCAAAATGATGCTACTCAAAAGTGGAAAAAGGTCCTTTATGAAAAATAATATAATATCATTTCATCTTCTCAAGAAAGCGCGTATAGAGATCTGCTCTTCTCGAGAGTACTTCCACTTGAGAAATTTTGCAAATGATTTGGTGTGTGTCATTTCTCTCCTAAGCTTGGTATCTATAGACTTTAATCTTGATGGGCTTAGGCTCATTAAGATTTTTCTTCCCTCTTTACAAGATTGGCTTGTCCATTGGGTTCTCTGACCAATTCACTTAACTAATTAATCTTAGGGTCCATGTGTTATTTATAGTTAATTTACTAAAATTCCTTAAGTCCAATTTTAGTCATATCAGAATCTTTTCAAGAGAATTACCAAAATTAGCTTTACTAACAACAAAGTCTGTAAAACTTATGTAAGAGGAAAACAAATAATAATATCATCCTTTAAACTTGTAAATGACATAGCATCTCTTCATCCAGACCCCTTGATATTTTTCATCTCGATCTTTTTGGGCCAATGAAAATAGCATCTCTACCTAATAGTAAATATGTATTTGTAATTCCTTATGATTACTCTCGATTTCACATGGGTTTGATTTTTCTCTCACAAAAATGGAGCACTTAATTCTTTCATTCCTCTCACCAAAAGAATTCAAAATGAGAAAGGGCACTTGATTAAGTCAATCCACAACGGCCATGGAAGGAAATGTAATGACCACAAATTTGCTTAATTCGATGATGACAATGTATATCTTCACAACTTTTCAACTTAAAAGACACCTTAATGAAATGGTATAATTGAAAGAAAAAATAGAGTTCTTCAAGAAATAGCCTGAATGATGCTGAATGTGTATGGCCTTTTGAAATCCTTTTAGGGTTAAGTAGTACACTACATGCTATTTTATCAACAGAGTATTTCTCTCATAAAATTCTCTCACTCAAATTTTTTATTGGTCCAAATTTATGTCGATGGTATCATCTTTGAATGTACTAAAAGTGAACTTTGTGAAGACTTTGCAAAATTCTTGAATGATGAATTTGAGATGACCCTCATGGGTGAATTAAGTTTCTTTCTTGGTTTGCAAATTAAGCAAATTTCAAAAGGAATATTCCTATTTCAAGAAAAATACAAGACGGAACTACTTAAGAAATTTGGTTTGTTGGAATGCAAAGAACATAATGTTCCTATCCCCCTAAATGCCAAAGCTAGAACTTAGTCCAGAAGAAGCAAATGTTGATGAAACTACATACAAAGGAATAATTAGAAGCTTGCTGTACTCCACTGCTAGCCGTTCCAATATCTTCTTTGCAAATGGTCTTTGTACAAGATTTCAAGGAGATCCAAGGAGTCACACCTCACAGTTGTTAAACAAATACAGCAACATCTAAAATGATCACAAAATATTTGAATTTGGCATCCTCATGCCTAATCTTTCTCTTTTGTTAGTTTCTCTTATGCTAACTAGGCAGGGTGCAGAGTTGATTGCAAAAGTACCACTAAACTTGCCAACGACTTAGAGATTGCCTTAATAACACAATAGTGGTGTTGTCGACTATAGAAGTAGAGTGCATGGCTCTAGCTAATTGCTACACCTATGTAATGTGGATGAAGCAAACTTTACTTGATTTTGGACTAAATTTTTCATGTGTTGATATATTAGGCAATGACACAAGTGCCATTAGCATCACTAGAAACCACAGCACCATTCTTGGACTAAACATATAGAGATTTCTCCCCATTACATTAAGGATCATGTCTCAAAAGGAAATGTTAACATTAATTTAATTGAAACTAAGTTTCAGTTGGCATACATTTTCACAGAACCTCTTGTTCAATACAGATTTTGTTTCCTTAAAGAGAAACTGGGAATCATGCCATTTTCCACCTAAACTTAGAATACAAATTATGCTCAAATCTTGCAGATAAGCAAACTAGGATTTTCCTTTCTGAAATGACAATTCTTTTTCTTTTTGCAGAGTCTGATTTCCAGCACCTATAATAATTAAATTTTTTTAAGTCAATTTTGGGGAAAAATTCAATTAACTTAAAGTCTTCCCGTCCTCCCGAAAGGCCCATCCATCTCCCAAAGCATACACACATTCTCCTCCTTGCACCACTTCAATCGATTCCAGCCTACTACAATTCTCCAATTCACACTCTATCTTGGTACTCCACCACATCCTCTCAACCTACCATGATCAATTGTCATTCTTCAGCCGTCTTTGCAAAGCAGTCCGCACTCCAATGACCACAGGCGAACCCAATTCATCCCATTGCCAAAGACTCATTGTCTCCAACAGTGAATTTGACCACTCTGCTCCACGCGCCATCCTTAAATGAAACCCACAACTCTACTCAAACCACTCCTCCATGTTCTCCCATCGCCGCAAACCCTCGTCTTCTCCAAACCCTTTTCAAAAATAGGCTTCACCCTTACCATCTCCGAGTGATTACGCAATTTCCATTTCAATTATTGGGACTTTTAATCATATTTCTACTTGAAGAAATAACTATTTTGAAAATAAAAAGCTTTCTTAGTTCAAGAATATTTTTCGTTGAATAGATAGATCATTATAATATGTTTATGTAAGCATGTCTTGTAGTTATGATGTTTATACCTTAGTTCTAAAGTATCACTTTACAATGATTTTGTGAGGATTTATATTCAAATTTTAAGGTAGGAATTAATGTAGGACATACATATGAGGTTATATTAATCATGAAACGAGAATTGTAAAACGTGCATAAAAAAAAAGATTGAAAAAAATAGTAAATTTTATGAAATATCTCAAGTCGTATTAAAAAATTTAGTTGGATTAAGAAAAACAAAAAAAAGGGTATAATTGCTAGTAAATAATTTTGTAAATTTTAGGATAACAACATGATTAAACTTTTCCTTCATTAAATTTTTTAGATAAGTAAATTATAAATCAAGCTATTGAAGTTAGTTTTCACAAAGCAATTCATTTTCAAAAATATAAGACACTAAGTCAACCTAAATAAATAATAAGGAATTAAGTTGCAAAATAATTAAAAAAGTGGTCAAATTTAAATGAGGATCAAATTATATGAATATAAATTGATTAAATCATGTAGAACAATTCTTTTATCCAAAAAAATCAATAATAAGCATTAAATCTCATGTCGTAAAGATTCCTATTTTTTGTATACATAGCAAAAAAAATCTTATGTCACTATTTTGTAAACCAAATAGTTTCGTATAATCATAATACTCCGCAAACATAATTAATGCACATTTATTACTTGCTCCTAAAATGAATAAATAAATGCAACACGCTGTTTCATAAATGAAATTGAAAATAAAAGATAATTTGTCATTGTATATTAATAATTAAAATAAATATTGTTTTATTGTACATTTAATAGAAAAGATAATTAAATAGATTTTGTATAAATAAATAATATCAAATAAAAAGAAAAGTTAATAAAATTTTGTGAACAAAATAAAAAATGACAAATATTAATGAATACCTCAATTGAAGATTAAGAAGACGAAAGTAATTTGATACATGTAAAATGAAAAAAATGAAACTCAAAATATGCAGAAAAAAGGATCAGATCAGATACATAAAAGAAGAAACAAACAAATTACAAAATTAAGATTAACTTTTAAAAATCTTGAAAGATTAATTTCATGATAGATTAATAACATAATTGAGAAAGTAAAAGTATAATCACAAAAAAAGATTTAAGAAAACATAAAATATAAACTTTGAGGAAACTAGAGAGAAATGAGTATAATAATATTAATAGATGAAAAAATATGTACGAATAAAAATATAGTTGAAATTTTGAAAGACTCCAATAGACATCTAAGATAATATGAAATAAGTAAGCTAAGCTAAATATGAGTCAAGCCAATCATTTTCATATTTTATGTCCACACAACCCATAATTATTCGCCTCAATAATACTTAATCAGGTCGAATAATTTAAAAATATTAATTTATCGCAACTTTATTCTTACATATATCATAATCATTTTTTCTGAATTATACTCAATCAATTTCAGTAACATAGAGATATTACTTTTGTAATTATCTATTTTTACAATATTTGTTTCCTTATTTATCTATCTAAATTAATTAAGTTTGAAAGGATGTTTAATATGCTTATATGTAGACAACCAATAAACCATTATAAAAACACAAAAGCCACTAAAATGTATTTAAATGATTTTGTTTTGGCAAAAAAGAAATTTATAAATGTCAAAAACTAAAAATTTAGTGAAAATATATGTGATATAGTCCAATACTCCCTTCTTATGATATATAACGTAGAGTACACGACGCCATGGGGTACATGAATTTATTTCATTTCATTTTATTTTTTTCCATAGTAAAGAGGTGGGCATCTAATTTGAACTACATTCGTCTTATTCAAGCTCTTTACTGCGTATAAGGATATTAGATATGTGATTCTACATACTTAATCTAGTGATACATTAAAAATAATCCGTATATTTTGGTAGGACTTAAAACTTACATTTGAATAATTGTTGTTAGTTTTAATTCGTCCATTTCATACAAACAAGTACCTTGCATTAAAATTACTAAAAATTAGTGACCCCAGACATCTTACCATACAATTCATATTTTCTTGAGGAATTTGGGCAAAACCCTGAAAAATATCATATTACAAAATATTCATTCATTTCCCCTATATGTATTATGGCCAAAAAAATGATATTAAATCAATAATATTCAAACAAATTTTTGTAGTCTTGATCGAATTTGTAGGTGAATTAAGACAATTTAATAGAAAACACACTAGTATTAATGAAGAATTAAAACAAAATATGCATAGTAATTATATATCTAGCAAGAAGAGTATATTTTAACTCTATATATATGTGCATATTTATTGCATAGACGAGAAAGATGAGATCATTTGACCAACTTCTGGAAACAACTTATAATCATCCATCTAACTCTAATTTATTTCCAGGATATTTATTTCTAAACTTGTCTTATTAGTTGCTTGGAATGAGTCACTCTTTCAACTTCTTAATTGACTTCTTCGGATAATGTAACCTGCATTCATATATAGAAAAACTCTAATCAATACATCATCTAGTATTGCACGATTGTATATATAAGACATTATGATAAGGAATTTTTCAAGAGTAAATGATGCTTTAAAAGCATATTAAATCGAATATCACATTCTCTACATATTGACACTACTAATTAGTCAACTTGATTGTTTTTTAAGTGCAACAATAGGCATCTTCATCAAAAAGGATTTCGATCCAATTGAAATATAAGTAATGTTAAAATTGTCAAATATAATCTATGCATGCAATAGTTATTTCAAATATACTACTTTAGCAAGTTAAGTTTATATACTATGCTCCATACTCATAAAATTAAGATCTTGGTTGAGAGGTTATATTAATTAGGTTTTTCATTTTGCAACATATGTGATGGTCAAGAAAACAAAAAGAAATGAAATGAATTAAATAATGGAGACAACTTACTTCCACATTTTGTATAGCGCGGGAGTGGCTTGCCACAATGTTTTGCAACGGCAACCACTTTATTGGGACTGAATATTTTCTCGGTCTCTTTTATGAGAAAAATCTTACAAAAGAGTGAAATGTTGACTTTGTCAGCGCTTAAACAACATTTTTCATTGGGTTTGATGAATGGAGGTGAAAACCTATGCATATATAATGCACAATATTTAAGGAAATCAATCATACTATTACAAAATTGTTTGAGTCGACCTGGTGGTGGTGGCGGTATTGGAGGATCTTGCCCCAAAGCCAAGTGAGTGTTCATGGTCATAATTCCGGCTATGATCATAAGGGTCACCACCACTCCAAAATGGCTATTAGGAATGGCCATGACTTCTCTTTGTGGAGTGGAATGGCTATGGGAGGGATTTTAAGGATTTGTATGGTCTCTATCCATAAGCAAATTGAAGAAGAATTAATGCTTGACACCTTGCATGTTTAACTTTTGTAATTAAACTTATGGGTGAAGATGTTATCCATATGTTTAATTTCAATATGATTGCTTTTAGACTTTTGACAATTTGAAGTCAAGTGATAGAGCTTTTAGGAAAAATTAAGTAAATGTCAATTTAAAGATGGCACCTTTGTTGAATTTGGCCTCAAATTTGGAGTAATTTTGGAGGGAACTTGACATTATGAACAACGTAATCATTCATGTATTTATGCAATCTTACATAAATCTCAATGTATAAACATTTGTGATCATTTGGACCACCTAAAATTCTAAAACCTTCTAAGAATAATATTGCATTTAATGGAAAAGAAAATAGAAAATAATATTAAGAGATTACAGTTTTCAACTAATCATAAATGAATTCAGTTCTTCTAACTATCTGGATAAAGCTATAACTCCTTACTCTAAATAGGGTAAGAAAAGTTATTGTTTATAGTCTTAAATTATTCTTGCTTGACTTATAAATTAAGGATACATTTGCATTAAATATGAAGAGTTCTATCAAATATTTGTCACCACGTGGTAGCAGTAAATTAAATAAAAAAGAGTATAAAAACTAACTATACTTATGATAATAAGAGTTGTAAATGTCTTTGAACCGGGTTTTTAATTGTGTATGCTCTGTACACATCAGCAATACTATTTTTTTTTTTTTATGTTTAATAGAGAATGACTAGCTTTAGTATTAGTATATCAAGATGTTAAAAGATAATTAAATACAATCATCATAACTGATCAATAGAACATACATAAAAAATAAATAAATAGACTACTTACAAGGTACAAGGAGACCCACATAATACTGAGGCGTAATTTAATTGGTCTAACAGGCTTATTTATAAAGGGCTGAATGACAAAATTAAGTTATACGGATTAAAGAATAGGAATTGAACTAGAATAAGAGACATTTTAGACCCAAAGAAGCCCTTCAATCGACAAAAGAAAGGCCTCCAAATATGGCTAAGGAAAATAATAAGAGGAATCTGAATCTTGATTGTGTCTGGTGGAGTTCGAGACACGACTGAGTTGGAGAGAATGTTTGAAGAGATAGACATTAGAATTCAACCTCTAGCATATATATATATATATATATATATACATATGTACATAAAACAAAAAAAGTAAAATAAGTAGAACATGCAATTTCTGATTTATCTTCTTGATTCATTTTGACCGCTGCCGGTCGTTTCTAACTCAAGCATTTTGTTGAGTTAATCCAGGCACCTTTAACCTCTATTTTTGCAAGAGATTAGGAAATTCATGGGTGGGGAAGCAGTCATACAGGATCAGACATGGTTGGGAAGCACTTGATCTATTCCTAGGTAAAATTTTAATTTTAATATTAAGAAATTTGCGCCGTCTGCCAAAATGATGTTCTCAAGTCATCAATAATAGGAAAGGGAATTTTGTGGAGAATGGTATAAGAAAAGATAAGATTGTCCTATGACATTGGGGTGTGTACGTGTACCTAAAAGA
Organism: Jacaranda copaia; assembly: GCA_014898725.1. Classification (NCBI taxonomy): domain Eukaryota; kingdom Viridiplantae; phylum Streptophyta; class Magnoliopsida; order Lamiales; family Bignoniaceae; genus Jacaranda; species Jacaranda copaia. The sequence goes on from JACGDI010002959.1 coordinate 1,337,593, forward strand.
GAGGGAAACAGAAAATGCATCCCCATAGCCTCTCGTTCTACCAAAGGAGATTAATACCTTCATGGGCCAGATGACCATGAACAATTTTTCAACTCTTATGTCAACAAAGATGGAGGTACGTGGCAGAGGAAAGAAAGAAGGCAACCCAATCCAATATTCCCTCACCGCAGGAAGGTCGAGACCAGGGCAATAATGGAGTCATGAAAGGAGCAAGGCCGCCTGGTTTTGAAGATACTCATCAAGAGGTGGAGAGTTATATATCATTTCAATCTGAGCGCAGACCTGTCGCAATTTGATTTGTCGGGGAGAGTGGAGGAGCCTCGCAAAGAGATTTAAGGAGATACGACGAGATTCCATTTGGGGAAAGAATCGTGGAAGGTGAAATCCTTAGGAGAATTTCTGCAGGTTTGAGAATACTGCACTGCTAGCTCCATAGATATTCTGACGGATTAAGTGTAGGGACGTGCGGGAAAATATCAGAATGTGAAGGAGGCATGACATATGAAAATATGGACTCATTAGAAAATAGAAAAAATAAGAAAAAAGAAAATATTGCTCCAAAGAAACATAAGTTAAAGGCAAATAAGAATATATTTTCGCCCAAATTTGAACAATACACCCAGTTAAATCTACCCAGGTCACCAGAATTGATGGCTGTAGAGGATAAGAATTTACTTTGCAAGGCCAAGGAGAATCCTATTGAGCCAAATCTAGTAAGTTTTGCATGTTTTGTAATGACTATGGTCATATGTTATATGATTGTTACCATTTGAAAGATGAGATAAGAAAAAAACTAATTGAGCAATGCACCCGAAGCAATTTATATATCAAGATAGGGAGCATGTATAGAACCACCGACACAGTGAGGGTCATCCCAAAAGATATAAGGTTTACTACCTAAAAAAAAGGGTATCAATGACCATCCAAGTAGTCACTGATTAAGTAAAAAGTGGTCCTTAATGGTTAAGTAGTTAATTTAGTTATTGCTTGAGCTGATCACAAAAACCCCCTCGTCAAAAATCAAAATTAATGGCTACTATTGGAGATCTCACTAATTAGTAACTACTTATTGACCACATTATATATTGAAATTGTCACTTACTATATCCATTGAAATTGTCACTAACTATATAGTGACCACCTGAAATTGTCACTTACTATATAGTGGTCACTAATTACTCACATTAATATCTAGTCACTGATTTCAGGTAGGTCAAAAAAACAAATAGTCTAGGTTATTTCAACTTGAGCCATGAACACAAAATGGTTATTAAATATTTCTAACTTTGTAACCTTGAAACTTCAAACCCTTAAACTTTCACTTGTGGAATGACCTGCTAACAACCAGGCCAAACATATTTTCATATAATATTTCTAAAATATAAGTTTATATGACATATACGAATCAAAACATATTATGATACATTTTTGTTTATAAGTCTCACTTATTTTGCGGTTTAAAAATTTAACAAAATAATTATTCACTAGATATTTATATATTTTTTTCTTTAGTCTAATGAAGTACGATATTGATTATGTATAACTATTACCTATAAATTATGGGCATATCTGTTATAATAATATTATTTGTATACATTGTAAATAATAAATAGTATATATGTGTTACATGTATATTATTTATTATTAATACTATACATACTATTTATATATAGTGATACATGTATGCTAATATATATACCAACAAATACATAATATCATATATATATATATTAGTATATATGTTTATCCATAAATGCGTGTATGCATAACTTATATATATTACTAACATATATATTAATTATTTCTCATATTATTTCTTTGTATAAGAATATTATTCCTTATTTTACTTCTTTCTGTATTTACACACAACTTATAAATGTTCAGTTGTAGGAACATAACATAAATATATGTAATATATTAGCATATAAAATTATATATTTATATACTTTTAGACATATATATATATATATGCAAAGAAATTTTTATTAGTAAAAATATATAAATATATATGAAATACGTATAGTTATAAATATTTTTCTTTTTAGTTATATAGACATATTTATTACATAAATATATAAAACTGCAGTCATATATTTGTCTAAACAAACACATAATTTATATAAGTATTTTATAGATTTTATGCTTTCATAATAGAAAAACATATAAAAAATAAAACTTTATACTTGTGACAAGAAATACGATCATAAATCAGAGGCTGCATCAATGATTGAAAGAAAATTTATTAACAATTTAGTAGTTAAAATTGCCGATAAAGAAAATTCAGTGGCAAACTAGTGTTGAAAAATGATCCAACATGCAAATATTATCGACCAAATCAATAGCCAAAAAAAGAAAAAAGAAAAAATTCAGTAATAAGTTAATGATTAAAATAATTATTAATTAATTAGTGATTGAAAAAAATTAATCACTAATTAGTGACTATTCATTGACCAAGATAAGAATCAGTTACTGATTAGTAACTAAATCATCACCTAAAGATGATCATCGATGTGGTACTAACCAATCACCAGTTCTTTTTTCACAATAATATTTGAATCTGTCTCTAATTGATTACTGAGCACCACTAACTAATAACCTTAGTATGCAATCCTAGAATTTGTTCGCTGAAACTTATTGTTTCTACAGTGATGGTGGTAGGCCTAAATTAAGAAAAACAAGATGCATATAGCAATAGAAATAGAGCAAAGAAAACTGAACACGCAAATATTTCTAGAAAAGGAGTTACTCATGTCATCTTAGGAAGACCTACTAATAGAGATTCCAATCGAGCCTTGAAAGCCCATGGACGAACAATCCAAGGGTGTAAGAAAGAAAGTTTGATGAGGAAATGTCACCAATAGTTCCTCAAGTTTTGATTTTATATCACTTTAGTCCTTAATCTTTAAAACTTCATCTTTTAGTTCCTAATATTTTTTTTTTAGTTTTATATTCATCCCTAAGTTCACTTTTCGGCAAGTTTTAACCAAAAAATTGGCCATTAGTGATATTTTGAGGGGTAAAATTGTCAATCCGTACTATTTTGTTTCATTTTAGTCCCTGTAAAAGATTTTATGTTTCAATTTAGTCCCTCTGTTACTTTTTTTCTTCTTCTTTTTATTTTTATAAATATATGTCCATTTGTGTATATACATTTTTGTATAATATATGTGTATATATAATATATATTTGTATATATAATTGATACTAGTATTAATCACATTTTCATATATTATTATTAATATTTAATAATATATTATTGATATATTAATATCATTTGTGATACTATTATAATTAATAATATTAATTGTATGATTAGTAATATATTAATAATAATAAAGATTATATTATAATAATTTTAATTATATTCATAATACATAGTATTAATAATTATGCATGATACTAATAAATATTAAATTTTATTATTATTATTATTATTATTATTATTATTATTATTATTAATCATAAGAATAATAAGATTAATATTTTCAATGATAATAATAGTATTATTATGATAATATAATTTTCTAATATTTTTAGGATTCTTATTAATAATATTGTAAATAATATATTAATAATATTACTAATAAAAATTCAAGTAAGCAAAGACTTTTTCCAACAAGACAAAAAAATTGTCATGTTAGCTAAAAAATTGCTAACAAAGCAAAATTTCAAAAATTCAACAAATTTTGGCTTGCCACATCAGCATTTTTGGCCATTTTATGATATTTAAGTGACTTTCAAACTAAATGTGCAAATTTTTCTTTTTAACTTATGGGACTAAATTTAAAATTGCATAATATATAAGATAAAATTAAAAATTAAAAAATTTTATAGGCGAAAAAAATATTTTTTCTGTTTGCTAGGAGTAGTTGCCATAGCCGATCACTATAGGGTGGGGACCCTGCACCCTCCACAACC
>JACGDI010002959.1:1341577-1382887 GCA_014898725.1 Jacaranda copaia
CATGGCGGCTACCCCCAACAAATAGAAAAAATATTTTTTGGTCCTATAAAATTTTTTAACTTTCAATTTTATCTTATATGTTACTCAATTTTAAATTTAATTCCATAAGTTAAAAATAACAATTTGCACATTTAGTTCGAAAGTCACTTGAATATCATAAAATGGCCAAAAATGCTAATGTTGCATGCCCAAATTTGTAGAATTTTTGAAATTTTGCTTTGGCAGTAAATTTTCAGCTAACATGACAATTTTTTTGTCTTGTTGGAAAAAGTCTTTGCTTACTTGAAGTTTTATTAGTAATATTATTATTAATGTATTATTTACAATATTATTAATAATAATCCTAATAATATTAGATAATTATATTATCATAATAATACTATTGTTATCATTGAAATTTTAATCTTATTATTCTTATGATTAATATATTATTAAATATTAATAATAATATATGAACATGTGACTAATACTAGTATCAATTATATATACACATATATTATACACAAATGTATATACACACATGGACATATATTTATAAAAATAAAAGGAAGAAGAAAAAAAGTAACAGAGGGACTAAATTGGAACATAAAATCTTTTACAAGGACTAAAATGAAACAAAATAGTATGGATTGACAATTTTACCCCTCAAAATATCACCAACGGCTAATTTTCCAATTAAAACCTACCGGAAAGTAAACTTATGGATGAATATGAAACTAAAAATAAATGTCAGGGACTAAAAGATGAAATCTTAAAGATTGAGGATTAAAGCGATACAAAATCTAAACTTGAGGGACTATTAGTGAAATTTCCTCAAAGTTTGATTGCTCATTCACTAGCTAATGGGCCAATAATTTAGTGGGCCTAAGGATTTAAGAGGAACTCAAACACCCACATAGACGCATTAGTTATCACTGCAACTATAGCCAACTATGACATTGTTAGAATCTTCATGGATAGTGAAAGGTCCATCAATATTGTTTTTTTATAAAGTACCAAACAAATAGGTTTGGGAACTATCAAGTTAAATTCTCTAGATATTTTTTTATCTAGATTTTTAGGATTAATAATACACCAATTGGATAGGTAATTTTGCCTTTCTAAATAGGCAAGGAAACTTCTAGCACAAAATTAGAATGATCAAGTTCCTAGTATTGATTTTACTATATGCATGTAATGTATAACTGCAAAGGCCAACCTTAACAAAAGCTATGTTTAATAAACACTATATGAAGATAAAATTTCTGAACGAAGAATAAGTGAGAGAAGTAGGAGGAGATCAATACACTGATAGAAAATATTATGTCAAAGCTATAAAGAAACGAGCTAGAAAGGATAGTACGGAGATAGATGTGTCGAGATGTGGGAAAGGGTGTGATGGAACATAAGAAAATCCAGGCATATATGTGCAACACAATGAAGAGCTGAGAATTTAGTTAGTGGGAGGTGATCCCAAAAAGACAACTAGCATTGGATCTCAAATGGAAAGGGATGATCAAGACATATGGTAACATTTCTCAAGGAGTGTGTATTTTCCCCACATGACTTACTTGCAAGGAATTGATTCTGAAATTGCTATGCATTACCTCAATGTTAATCCAATATGTAGAGTAATCAAGAAAAACATACATTTTGGGCCCTAAAAGAAGAAATTGATGGAAGAAGATAAGAAAATTAGTTAAAATTTCAAAAGCAAGACATATAAGAGAAATTCAACTTTCAAAATGGTTGAAAAATGAAGTTATAGTACCTGACACATCAAGGTAGTGGAGGATGTGTATTGATTTTTGAGACCCAAATAAAGCATTTTCCAAGGATAATCATCCATTGTTTAGGATAGATTATTTGGCAAACTCAATATTTGGATATGATTAGATGAGTTTGATGAATGCCTCACTTAGTTACCATCAATTCAAATCAAATCATGTGGATCAAAATAAGGTAAGTTTTATTACCTCTCGAGGAAATAATTATTTTGTAACTATCTTTTGGTTTAAGGAATACAAGAGCTACATACTATAGATTGGTGGATAGAATGTTGAAAAACCAAATAGGCCCAAATATAGAAGTGGATATTGATGATATGCTAGTGAAAAGTAGGAGAGGAGAAGATCATATAGCATATTTGCCTAAGACCTTCACATCATGAAGTTGAATTTGCAAAGTGTGCTTTTGAAGTGAATAGCGATAAGTTCTTACGATACATAGTGATAAAGAAAGGTATTGAAGTAAATATTGAAACCTTTAGGGCTATAAAGGAAATAAGATCCCTTGAATATCAATAAAGTTCACAGCTAATTGAGAGAATTACAGTATTGATTTGCTTCACATTTAAATCAGCTAGTGAAGTATTCCATTCTTCAGAGTGCTCAAAGGAGCTAAGAATTTTAGACGAAATCATGAATGTGTGAAAGCCTTTGATGAATTGAAGCAACTATTGGCTAGCTTGTTTTTGCTGACTAAACTTTTTCTTAGAGAGACCTTATATATTTATCTATCTATGGCCATTCATTCAATGAGTTCTATCTTATTGTAGGAAAAATGTGTGATATAAAAACCCATTTATCATGTAAGTATGGTTTTGCAAGATGCTAAGCAAAGATATGTTGAGATTGAGCATTGATTACCAATACTTGAAGGTTAAGACCTTGTTTCCTCTTTGGAAAATCCACCATCTCAAGAAATTCTTGGAAGACTAAATGCATCAAGAAGGCTAGTTTAGTGGGTGATTGAAATGGAAAATTTTGATATCGAATATCAACCTAGGGTTTCTATCAAAGTGCAAGATTTAGCTAATTTTATATATGGCATGACATTACTAGAAGGAGAAAGAAAAATATGGCTAATGAATGTGGATGGAACAACATCAGCCATAAGATCTACGGTAGCAGTACTGTTGGAAAATTCTAAAGGAGACTAGTTAGAGTGCCATTATATTTGAATTCAGGGCCTCTAACAATGAGATTAGCATGAGGATTGTATTCAAGGAATGAGGATGGCATTAGATGCAAATATTTAAGATGTGATTGTATGATTCCAAGTTGATCTCTTAGCAATAGGAAAAAAATATCGAATAAAAGAGGGAAAATGAAAAGATATGTAAAATATTTTAGAATTAAAAGTTTTCGGCTCCAATAGGTTTTACATTCAAAGAATGATATTACTAATTATTTAGTTAAGTTAGCTAGCACTTTACCTGATTGTACAATCAAAAGGATCACCACCTTTACAACAAGAAAGGTTAAAATAATGAATATTGTAGCGCCAGTAAAGGATGGTGAAGTTTCAAGGATAGAAATATTGAAGTATCTAAAGCAAGGATCCATTCTTGAGAGAAAGAAATAAGTAGCACATTTGTAGAATTGAGCATCTTGCTTTTTAATTATTAGGATAACATAATAAAAGAGATTGTTTGTATCATCCTAATTGATATGTTTATTCAATAAGGAAGGGAGGTCTATGTTTTTCAAAAGCCCATTAAGGATTCTTTAATCATATAGGAGCGATGATTTTAGTTGGGAAAATCCTCAACGCTAGATTCTTCTACATATTAATGATAAAGACAGATGCAAGAGAGTGAGTTCAAAAATGTGAGAAATGTCAAGAGCACTCATCTTTGATTCATTGTCCTACGGAAAATATGACAATTATGGCATCTCCATGCCCATTCTATGAGTAGGGATTGATATAATAGGACCATTTCCTTTTAGCGATTGGACAATGAAAGTTTCTCCTAGTGACAATTGATTATTATATGAAATTGTTGGAAGCTAAAATAAAAAAGAACATGGAAATAAAATTTTTATGGAGGAACATTATATAAAAGTATGGCGTGCCTTTTGAACTAAATTTGAAGATTGGAATACAATTCTAAGGAAAAGGATTGCAGCATAGTGCGTAGGAATGAAAGTCACAAAATGTTCGTCCTCAAGCAAATGGATAGGCAGAAGTAGCTAGTAGAACTATTCTCCAAGGAATCAAGACAAAGCTTACTAAACCAAAGAAGAATCAGTTCAGGAATTTCACAATGAATGATGGGCATGCAAGACAAGCAAGAGTTCAATAAAAGAAATGCCTTTTTAATATGATGTATAGGATGGACCTAGTTTTTTTAGTAGAAGTAAGGATAAAGACTTACTGGTACAAACTTAAGATCTAGCTTGCAATTAGAAGTTGATGAAAGAAAATTTTGACCTTGTTAAGAAAAAACAAAACTTAGATTTAGCACACATGAAATATTATAAAGCAAGATCTACACAGTGTAGAATAAAGAGTCTGGACGAGGAATTTCCAAGTAGGTAACCTAATCTTAGGAAAGAATGATGCATTAAAACGTACTACCAAAATGATATCTAATTTGATAGACCCAACAAAGTTCCAAAGATCTTAAAGGGAAGAGCCTAAGAATGGGAGGGTAAGGAGTTACGTCAACCCTAGAACATGCATAACTTGCATGAAGTTGATACTAGATCATATGAGAATTTGTTTTTATTAGATTTTCCCTAAACTTGTTTTGATCTTTCAAATATTTAGGATGTTGTTTCTAAGATTTGATTAAGCATTCCTATAATTTGAAGTTTATTAATTAAATGTTCCTATGAGTTGAAACTTATTAGCTTAGCGTTCTTATGATTTCGAAGCTTATTAGTTAAGCATTCCTATAATCTGAAACTTATTAATCAAATGCTCATATGATTTGCATCTTATTAATTAAGCATTCTAGTAGCTTGAATCTTATTAGTTAACTTTTCATATGATTTGAAACATTTAGCTAGGCATTCATTTGGCTTGAAGCTTTTTTATTAATAAGCAAGCAACGATTGTTAAATTAGTGTCCATAAGTTATGAAACTTCTTTTGAAGTTTATTAATCGTAAGTGCTACCCCAGAACCAATATCTCCTTTCTAATAGAGTTTTTTGTAGCTTAGAAGTCAAAAATCATAAGCAACCTAATAAGTCCTAAAAAAAAGAGCATGAATACAAGGCTTGAAACCCTAAAAAGCCAAAGATTGAGTACAAAACAAAGTAATTTAGCATGCAAAAGAGAAGGCAATCATAATATAGAAAGATGCTACCATTATGTATGGTAGCATAACATTATATACCATAGGGCCCACCATAGGATTCATCACTGTTTAATAAAAATAAAAAATTATCCATGAAAAGCTAAAAGAATCATTCAACAAAAGAAATTTTCTTATATGGCTCCCCTTCTTTGATAGAATTACTATCCATATAGAAGGAAGAATCATTTTTTGCAAGGTTAGATTATCTCCAATAGAATACTTCTTGGTAGGATCAACTCCAACAGCCTCATCCACATCACCAACAACATCTATATTAACATCATCCTATGGCAAGTTTTATCATGACTCTGCTTATGATATTTTCCATAAGCTTAAACAAGTTCTACGAGCCAGCATCTCAAACTATAGTGTTTACATCAAAGGACAATCCTACACCAAAAGGATTTTACCACGACTATCAATATCGTGATAATAATAATCTAAGGCCACAGCATAACAAAATTCTTTAGAGCGCAAAAAAGTGGCCTTCCTCTATTCCTAACTCTTATTCAAAACTTTATGTCCTTTGGCAGAATAAGTAAAATTAGCAATGAGGCTTAATCTTCCCTTCTCATATCTAAACCAAGTGGCTCTTTCCAGCTCCCCATGCATGATAACTTAGTGCCTCCAGCAACTAGGAATCTAATTTGAAATTATCTTCCTAATTGGCTTGATTTTTGATTTAGACTATCGTTTGCCACCTAAAGTTGCATCACTTATTCTTTCATCTTAATCAGCATAGTCTCCTTATCTCAAATACATTGGAGCATCTTAGATGAAGGATCTATGGAGGACTGATATGATAGCAAGGGGGTAGAGATGGGGCTTATCTAAAAAAAAGAGAGAAGCTGAGTAATGAAGCTAAAAACTTCATTGAAGCTATTGGAAAAATTAGACAAAATTATACCTTAGCAACTGCACAAGAAAACTAGGACTTGAGAGTACCATAGGAGAAACTTTCTACATACTGACTTTCTCTCATAGCAAAACCCTACAAGAACTCTAGGAAGAAGGAATCACCACCATTAATCAAAAAAAATTAGAGTGATGCCTTATCACAATTTGAGCAGGTTACCAAAAGCACAGTATGCAAGTGTTTTTGCAGAGGAAAGGTCAAAATAAAAGAGGTTGACTAGGCTCTTAGTACAAATATTAGCTTCAAAGGTTCACTGGATAAAAAGGGAAGACTTAATATAAGAGTGGTTGGAGATAACCTATTTCAAAAGTGGCATTGCTATGAGAGCTTTTGCTAGCTTATTCCTTTTCATCAAATTCTTAAACACTTTGGTTTCCAAAAGAAAACATGAAGTACAAACATGAGTCAAGGATAGTTGTAAGGTTGAAAATAAAAAATTTTGATGAAGATAAAAGAGAATACGCTAATGGTCTCCAGCAACCTTGTTGCCCATACATTGAATCCCAAATAATAGAGTTTCGTAGGCTCTACTATCTTAGTAAAACTATAAGAGGATTCAAACTATTTAGGAGTTATTGGAAAATAGTAGAATAGCTAATACCTAGAATAGTAGGCAACCTGGATCTCCACTTAAAAAGAATCCAAGTGTCACGGACTTGTCCCTTACAAGCTGCCATGCAGCACTTAACTCCTTGTTCACCCCATGCAACATTAGCTAAGTCAGCCTCACCCTGTTGCACATGTACAAGTATTGTGTGTGCTAAGTAAGTTAGTCAAGCGATAAGCACAAGAGAGACTAAAGAGAAACTCAAAAAGGCTTTGTATTACTTGATTACAACTTGTTTACACTTCTACTTGGTTTCTACTTCTTTACTTGGTTACAATGCAAACATGTTCCTACCTAATACACAAGTCTCCTTCCAAATAGATGATAGAGAACGAATCAATCCTATGGCCTAAATTACAAATCTAGAACTTTCTCCTACTCTAGAATATTCCAGAACAATCTCTAGAACTTTCTATACAAGTTCTACAACTTTCTACACATGTGTACAAGTTTCCACAATGTTCTGGAGTCTTCTGGATCAGCATTAACCTCTTCCATCCTGATCCTTTGCATGTTTTTAGCCGGGACGCGACACAAGGTTCCAAAGAAAAAATAAATTAGAAAGAGCATTTCCACTCTCTCAAAGACTTGAGGAACCTACTCAAAAAATTCATCCCCAGGTAAAGTGAAATAAAATAGGACTTCATAAATAAGTTTTGGGAGAAGATTAAAATGTATCAACAATTGGTGTGTTCTCCTTAACATGGGTGATTGCCATGGAGAACCCTACCATCAAGTTAAAGGAATTTAAGGAAAACTAACAAAGAGAATACTAAATATGTGAAAAATGGGTTCAATAAAGAACTAGAGTGAGAAAACCAAAGTGAGAAACATAAGACCACCATGCAAGCAAATAATATAGAAACACAAAAAGCCAACAAAAGGTTTGTTTGGATGGTCTTCAAAACTAGGGATTGAAACTCCATATTCAAGAGGAATAGTAAATTCTTCCCTCAAAGCATTTATTTCAATAGTCCTCTCAGTAATCTCATCACTTTCATGATCAAAACTAGATGATCAAGTTGATTCAAAGCTCATAAGGAAAGACAATTTGTCATAAGGAGTTACAAAGATACACTAATGAGATAGAAAAACATGCACACAACACAGTGAAAGTTAATGGAGAATACCTAAAGTGGATAGCGCTGGAAAAGAAAAGGCAGTGACAATAAATGGACAAGTGCAAGAGAAAGAAGAGAAGAAGAAGAAGAAAATTGAGAATATGGAGGAAAGAAAATGTTTGATATTCTAAGCCATGATTCTTGAAAACCTTGAGAAGAAAATGAGAAAGACACCTAGGCTGGAATGAGTTATCTCAATCCTCACGAAAACCTAGTCATGATACGCATGGACGATTAAGACAAAATGGCACGGAGATGGTATCTCAACAGAATTTAAGAAGTAGATATGAGCATTTATTGATCGTTAAAGCCCATTTCAAAGAAGGGCACTTAGTGCGCCAAAAACATGCTACGGAATCATCATGATCACCAAAACATGGGGAATAAGATATCAAACTCATCTCAACTCTGCTAGACCACTTTAGACCTTGTTCTACACGAATAGAGGAGTGGGTGAATTGTATGATATTGAGGCAAAATTTCGTTGGCCTAACCAACTTTTCTATAAAGGTCTCAATGGCTCATTTCAAGTTATCATGGATTAAGGCCCGTTTAGATTAAGGAACCAAAATTGGACTAGAATTAGAGATATTCAATTCCAAAAAAACCATCCAACCCACTAAAGAAAGGCCTCCTCATGGCAATAAGTGGAAATAATATCTTGATTGGACTCATGGAGCTTGAGATCCAGTTGAATAAGAAGAAGGTTTGAAAATATTGATTTCCACTAGAACTGAACCTCTGACATATATGAAAAACACAAAAAGGTAAAACAAGTAACACATAATTTTTTGATTTATGTTCTTGATTCACTTTGATCCCTGGCAGCTTTGACTTAAGAACCAAAGGGTTTCGTTAAGTCAGGCCGAGCAACCCTAAACTTAGATTTGGCAAGACATTTAGAAAATTCAGGAGTGCCGAAGCGGCTGTATAGGATCAAACCTGGTTAACAAGCTATTGATACATTTCCAGGTAAAATTTAGATGCACATCACCACACAAAGAAACTCGAAGTCGTTGATTATTATCAAGAAGGGGCGACACTCAATAGTTTTCGTGTACTGGTAAGCTGTGCTATGATGTTTTAGCTCTGATAATAAAATAATCTGCTGAAATATTCACGCTCCTGAATTTGGGCCAAGACTTCTCGGACCTTTAATTGCCTATATCTACTGGCTGAGAGACTCCAGAGCCTTTGGATGGCTGCATGCACGGGCTTCCATTGGCCTAACTAAAAGTTGGGACTCGGGAAAAAATAAAAATGACAATAATCATGTCTTCATGGGCCAGAATATTTGGGTTGAAAAGTATAAAAACAACGGTTTTTGGCGGACTCGTTCTATTACTTTTGGTAGACCGAGAAAAAAACAGTTTTATATGTTGTAATAGAACATGCAATTATTTTGTTGGCCATAAGATTTAAGGAGAGAAAATTAAGAAAACAAAGGGATTAAAAAAAAATAAAAAAAGCTGCTTTAATTTTCTTAGCAATTGAGTACAAGTTCATATCGTAATTGAGTATGACTATGGATCACAATTGTCGGTAGTGTACTGTAATTATAACTGTAAATCTCAGCATAATTCTATTACCTTAGGATCATTTGTGATTATTTTACCCCAATGATGTACAATCTTTGGATGGGTCGAGATTAAAAATCATAGTCCATAAAAAAAAAATTACTAATATGAAAGCGATACAGATTCAAAGATAAAATAAAAAGATTCACATTTTGAATAGAAATTTGAGCACAGAACTCTGCAAATATGAGACCTAATTCATACAAATAGAGCACATTGGATCCTATATTTTATTTCGTGTCTCATCTCTTATTTCAATGTGCTATATATGTCAAGTATATCTAATTTTTAATAAATTATTTTTATAAGAAAATACTTAATACACATATTATATATTTATGTAGTGGAATAGAGGATAAAACATAAATTGAAGTAAAGAATTTAAACCATGAATAAAGTGCATCCTCTTCACTGTAGAACGTCCCAAAATAAGTTAGTATAAATGGTCTGAGTTCTATTAACAGATGGAAGAAAATCTCAAACTTTATTGAATTTTATTTTGTGGGCTAGCTTTAAAAAATAATATTTTCAGAGAATGTACTTTGAGGAAATATATGGGAGAAATGTAAAAAAGAAAAGCATGCTTAGGTTTATTTGGTGAAAGAGATTTTTCATTGTAGACAACTTTTTACATGAATTTTATTTGATTAGTGTTGTCACATCATATTGTAATATTTTTATATTATTGTAATGATTAAAACATATATCTATATAGAAATAGTAATTTAAAGAAAAAGATATTTTTTATGAGTATATTAATTGGTCTCTCATTTCGAGGAATAAAAATATTCCTCAAAAATTAGATTAGATGGGGAGGGGGATGGGGAGGGACGAGAGTGTTGGAGGACTATGGGCCGTTTGGATATGTTTTCATTTTTTTTTTATTTTTAATATTTTTAAAAGTCAAAAGGTTGATCATAATTTTGAAACTGAATATATATATATATATATGTATGAATGTTTTATTAGAAAATAATGGTTAGAATATTATAGGTTTGAAAATCTAGATGATTTTACATTTTTTTATATTTAAAGATATAATTTATTAATTTTAAAATAATAATAAGTATTTAATATCAATTCAAATTTGAATTTAATTGAAATGATAATAACATAAAAGAATATGTTTAAAAGAATTTAAAAATAAAAACCCCAAAAAATTATTTTATATAAAAATAAATAAAAATTAAATTTTTTGTTCTCAAATAGTATTCAAATGAAAACAAACAGTCCCATACATATGTTAATTATGAGGTAGGTGGGAGTAAAAGATGAATCAATAAAATCGGTGGATGCATTTTACGTGCACGCAAATGGGTATCAAGTTTAATTAAGGGCATTACTAATTAACACAGTGAAATTGAAAGCATCAATAAAAATAACATTGATGGATGATTTGACATGTAATTAATTGTCTCCCAACCCCACTAAATTTTCTTAATTTGATGCATGTATGTTTGCGGAAAATAAATAGAAGGCACAAAAATACCATAAATTTATTTACAAGATAATCTATATATATATATATATATCATGCGTGTTATGTTCTTAATTTAATTTTTTAAATTTTGCCGTACTTACATCATACCGTGTTTTGTTGATCCATATTAATTGTATACATTATACATATATGTAGTCCATAATTTAATTAATTGTTTTCTATTACCATAAGTGCAACATAAATTTAATATTCCCAATTTAGACAATTAACAAAACATGCTATACATATACGGGGCTTTATTTTTAACTAATGCATCCAAATAATGTCGCATTTTATTAATTTTTGTATACCTACGTATTTTTGTATCACAAAATGATAATCAAATCAATCATTAATCGTGTTAAAATATTATTTAATTTTACCAACAAGCGTTAATAGAAGACTCTGCACTAAAAAATTATCTCTACGAATATATATATGTATGTATATGTATGTATAAAAGAAAAGTCATAAATTAATTCAAACCCATGATTTATATTCAATATATATGGGATGCTCTCTTGTCATTTTAATTCCTTCCCCCCCACTAAAAGAGGGTTGGTTTAATCCGTTGGGAAAGTGCACATGGGATGTAAAATGACGAGACAGCACACGTGCATGGGTTTGGTTGTTCAGTAACATGTATAGACGATCGAGTAACAACTAACATGCATGGAATAATGTTGTTCCTCTACCTCCTCATTTTCATCAACGCTTACCGCTACCGGCCATGGGTGATAGTGATAGCGATAGGTATAGGTACAGGTACAGGTACAGGTACAGGTATATACATATGTGTGTGTGTGTGTGTGTCATGCATGACATCACAAGTAATTAATATTAAACTACAACTCAATGAACAACAGATATATATATATATATATATATATTTGATTATCATGTTGTTATTCTTATTGTCGGGGAATAACAATAATTTATATACCATTATATATGTCATTAGTTGAAATTCATTTAATATCTTGTTAATAATATATATTTTCTATTTTTTATATAGACTTCTAGTGTTATAATTAATACCACGCAATCACATATTAACACTAGCACATCTTAAATTCATATTCATTTTGAACTTGTTAATTTGTCTACTTCTCTAAATCGTATCTTCACATCCAATTACCATAAAATTTTCATATCAAAAACATTGTAACTATAATCTAGCTTGTTTTTTAAAATAAAATTGTAAAGTAATTACTATTTATTTTGTCGCAATGATTATATATGCATATATATATCTTTTTAGTTAAATTTTATATTACTTTTTTCCAAAAAAAGTCTAATTTAAGTGATAGTATATAATCAACAGTATTATTTTATAAAATAATTGAAATTACAAATATAAAAGAGAGTGACGTATAAGCTAGCCCCTGAAATTTATGTAAAGCTGAAATAGGGCCATACAAAATTAGTGGACACACAGATTTGATATGGAAAATGTGAATTTATGGTCTAGAAAAAAGTGTTAATAATTTTTTTTTAATTTATTTATGCGCATACAAAGTGGGTTATCACTCAAACTTCTGACTTTTTATTATATAAAAAATTTACAGGTCATTCGACATTAACAATAAAGAACGTTGGAGCCGGCCAGGGGGTGGGGTCCCACATATAGGCGTGGCCGTGCGGGGGTAAGCAGGAAGCAGTAATGCGGTGGGAAACTGGCTCGTTATGCGACCGACCATGTTCCGACCCGCATGGGGTCGCCGTCAAAGTAACGGATGCAAAGATCGCGACCGGTGGGACCCATTGCCCTCATATAGCTCCAAATCAATCCTCAATTTTAGAGAGATTTGCTCTGTCCCATCTTTCTTACTTCGTTTGCGACAATAATTAATTATCAAACCCGTGAAAAAAGCCCCAAACCAACCCCACCACGCTGCCAAAGGAAAAAGAAGAAAAAGAAAAAACACTAAATAACACATACAACGTTTTTGCATCTCCAAATTATCACTATTTTTCATCATAGTATGATTCTTTTTATATAAAGCACATACTACCTTTCTGAGTACCTTTTGTGTAGTTTTCTTAGAGTATCCTTATTGTTATTTTTTAATTTTTATAACTATTTAAACAGTTTCTTTTTTTAATATTTTTTCTTTTATTTTTTTATTTTTTTCTTTATCCTTCTTAGTTTTTTTTTATTTTACTTATCACTAACATTTAGATAAATGTATTAAAAATATTAAAAATTATAGTAACATTTAAAAGAGTAAATGAATTTTTATGAAATTTTAGCACACACATTGAGTGTGCTAAAATTACTAATTATGATAAAAATACCTTTAACTATTGTTGTTTATTAAAATTTACTTGGAAATTGATGAAAAGTGATGGATCAACAACTATTTTAATGATAATACATAACATTACTCAATATATTTACATATATTTTGCTTCAAAGATAATCAATATATAGTGGAAAAGTCAGCCGCCGAAAAACTCAACAAAAATAAATGTAAACTCCCACAATTAAAAAAAGCATGAAGTTACATATTAGTTAACTTGAGCATTTTCTCTGTACAAATGCATTCCCACAGCAAAAATTCTCAACTCAACAATTTTCGGAGATATCCTCCAATCCAATTCCATATAACATCAAAAATTTTCTCGTAGATCTTCATATTATTATTTTTAAATTAGTAGTTGAGAGTTAATAATGTCATATAATTATTTTAATTACAGTAATACTTATTAATTAAAATATGTTGAAAAATAGACCTTATTTTGTAACAACTGAAAAAAAAAAGGAGTTAATAGTTTTATGACATAAGTTTCGACGATTTAAGACATATATAAATATATACTTCTCGATCTTTTGTAAATAAATACTGGCCCTAAGATTGATTGTGATTAGTTAAGGAACACAAGGTAGCTTGTTGAAGTTGGTCTATTTGAGATCTGTGTGAGGACGCGAATTAATTTGAAAATTTCAGTGAAGTCACACAGAGTCCGCCATCGCCTGGCAAAAACATTTCATGGTTAAGCCCATAAAGGTTGAGAAGTTCAAAACATCTTGAGCAGTGGGTTGCTAAAATAACATGGCATATATATATGTGTGTGTGTGTGTGTGTGTGTGTCTTATGAGGCTTGGAATGGCGCATGAGTATTCGACTATATGTAGTAGTCCAAGTTCGTCATGTAAATTAATCATGTACGTGCCACGTGCTATGATCAAGAAAAGTCACAGCTCAGATTCTTTCAGGGACCAATCAAATTCGCAGGAGCTCCTAGATAATTTTTGGAGCTTTATAATCTCATTGAAGTTGCATACTACAAGGTGTTCCATGTCACTCTCACCGGGTATACTATGACATGGTTCAATCATATACCAACCAGATCTATTACATGCCATGAGCAATTGAGTAGAGCTTTCTCTATGACTTTGCCATCAATCGCAAGCACCTAAAGATGGCAACATACTTATTCATTATCAAGTGAAAAATTGAGAGTCCCTAGAGACTATCTTAATCGTTTTGTCTAGATGGTACATGAGATCCCTCGCATAGATCAAGAGCTCCGGCCTAACATCATCTAATAGAATTTGAAATACTAGAAGTTCCGAGAGTATATAGTTGGAAAACCCCCTATTACTCTGGAGGAGCTCCTCGTGCACTTTAAGAAATATGTTAGGATTGAAGAAACTATGACTTCTCAAGATGCTAGCAAATGCAATGCGTGTGATAAATGGAGAGACAACAGTAACAAGTAGTTGAGAGACTATTGGCCCAATCTAATGCTAGCATACACCACCTATATTTCACTCATAGCCCTCCGAATAGAGATCTTGATTGTGGCATTCCAACGGAGCCTCATCTAACATCCTCCTTAGGAGACGATTGATGACTCAAAGAATCAGAAATCTAACAAGCGGTGTTGAACTTTGCTACAACTGTAGACATACCATTAAACAATGCAGATATCTAAAGAATAAAACTAAGAGGTTATCCATAGAGGAAACCTCAAGGAATATATGGTGTAGAGGTAGAGTAGTCCTAGAAAAGGTACAAGATATTTATAAAGTTCTTTCTAGGTCATAATTACTGTAGAATCTCTATTAGAATAGATATTACCTATGGGATCTTATAATTTTAGTAGGCCTTTCATATTCAAGTAGACATATAAGTGGAATATCACCATCCAAAATAGTATAAAAATGCTCTTTTTGTCAAGAAATGACTATCTGACCATATTTAATACTTAGGAGACAGGATGATGACTACAATTAATATGGAGAAGGAAGACCATCAAAAAGCCTGAAAAGACACTTAATGCGGTCACCTACACTAGGTAGATGGGCTGAAAGCGGGCACCAAGAGTGAAAGGTCAATCTGAAGGTAATTAGCTCCTTAGAAATTGAGAATACATTATGACTATTGGAGATATGGCTCTATATGAGAGAGATTATCATTGGGAGTTCATCATAATGGTCCAAATAGATTGCCTACTTCTCATGTGATGCTAGTGAGATCGAATAGACTTCGTTGTTTTCATGATTTCAAATTATGATGCCATAGCACTATAGGTGAGCTAATTTACTTTGAATTTATTTATGCTATTTTGTGAGGTTTCAGCATCTATTTGCTTAAATGCATCTTCCAATGACTGTAAATAGCTTCCACACTCGTTTCATAGTTAAGATAGTTCTTAGGGAGACCTTCTTTTATCTTTTTTCCTTGAAGTTGTGTGTAGGTTCTTTGAGGATATTTTGTCTTCTCTAGGTTCCTAGAAAAAGTTGATGAACCTTAAGGTTGTCCCGGGATGGTGTGATGACCCATTACCCAAGCCATGGTTGATTAAGGTTTTAAAGTTCTTTTCACCTAGAATAATTTTTTTACCACTATGCGTTAGTCAAATTGCTATCTTATTGATTTTTAGATATTAACTTGTATCATCACTTTCCCTACTATTGGGGAAATTATAGAATATTTAATTTGTCCATTTTTGCATGTTTATTTTGTTTCAATTGATCTTTTCCATTCTAATGCATTTATGTGTTGTTTATATATGTGTTTTTCTATATATGTCTTTAATGGAAGAATTAACATTTTATTGCTAAGGCCAGAGAGAATTTGTTTGTTCAATGAACAATTAAGCATTTGGTCAAAACCTTACGTTCTCCACCAAGAGTCAATGTTAGCCCCATACTGAAGCCGGAAGTGACTCATTTTTTAAGGATGATTTAGAATTTTAGACAGAATATTATGTTTCTATCAAGGTGGTTGGTCAACCTCTAATGTTGGCGTGTTAGTCATTTTCTGTTGTTTTTGCCAACTTCCTCCGTGGAAGGGACTGCACAGGGAATCAAGGTTTGAGCTTCAACTTCATCTATATTCTCAAAATTTGGTGAATTATAAATAAAGAGTTCCCACATGTTTTGAGGTTGGCAAAAACATTAATTCACCAAATTTTCGAGTCACAAATTGTAAATGTTATGAGTCTTTAATTTATGAATATGCTTACTTTGATAATGTGCTCCAGCTCTAAAGGTGATCAATCCCCTTTTATATTATTAATAATATGTACAGTGTTAGGGTTTAGGTGTTGAGCTATTATGAGTAAAGGACTATTTTAATATTGTGTATTACTTTTATTATAATTTTACCAATATACCCCAAGGTCATAGTATTGGTATATCAAATTCTTACCCACAATTTTAAGGTAATTGAAGTTTTTAACCAAGATTGGGAATTTCCTTAGGAGTGTACACAATTATCCCTTGAAGATGAATTTGATTTTTGAGAAACAAAACCAAATATCTTCTTATAATCCAATCTTTTCTTCTAAATATTATTAGAAAATAAAATCCTTTTACATCATTATATTAATAAAAATTATATATACTTTCAACCATTATTTTAGTGTAATATACATATTGATATAGGATAGTCCAACAGGCCCAACCCAATCAATTATGGACTCCAGAGAATGCTTCTGGGCCCACTTAGCATCTGAAGCCCAACTATGCTTCCAAACCTAATAGGGCTGAGTCACTCGACCACAATCGCTAGGTTGAGCAAATAATTCTCGACCCTACCCTACGGGAGGCTTCAAGTTGCCTAGGTCATCCATCTATTCCTCTGGTCAACCAGTTTCTGTGGTCAATCACCATCTATCAGAGAGCTTACTCCAGCACTGAATCATATTATTGCCACGTTCAATACTCTGACAGTCAGCGTACCATCGCATTAATGGCGTATGCCGCCCCAGTATCGCCTCTATCACCAACTTTATCATGAAGTGTGCTTTTAGAGTTCTATTTACCCATAAAAGTAGGAGATAATGCCACCTGGAATAGTACAAGATTGAGAAATGACCTATAACTTCCAAGTAAGGACAAGAGCCCTCTATACTTGATAAAGGTATCTTAGACATATTACCCATTTGGAGAAGGCTATAAATACCCCATTGCTAGCCACCTACCAGGTATGCCTTATACACTATATGCTCTTATTCTGCTACTCGATTATCTCACTCAATCAGTACTAACTTGAGCGTCGAAGTGCTATAGCTGGGGGCACCTCGGCTAGTCTAACGTTTGCTATTGATTATAGATCTCAACCCAAGAAAATATTACTGTTAGATCATTCAACCTTCCTGATCAAATTAGCCTAAACACAACCTAAGTTACTAAAACAGCATTCAACCTCATCATTTTAGCGCTGTCTGTGGGAAACTTAAGATTGTAACTGAAAAAATAGTAAACACCAGAAGAGCTGCCTCTGAGAAAGAGAAAAGTAGGAGGACAATATCTCCTCCTCCCCCTCAACCTTAACAAAGATCACATGCCCTAGGCCCTAGCACCCCACCAAAGCAAGTTGTTACCCTCACCATGCCTCAGTTAATACAACTTATAAGTGAACAAATCTCCACCAAAATCTCTGTTCAGCTTTCTGCGGCATTGAACAAACACACAACCATACCAAACCCAGCTGGCAATGCAACTTCACAACTACCACTGCCAGAAAAGAGGTCCCCTCAGGACAGTCATGATCGTTGGGAATCCAGGCACCCGCCAGCTAAATGAGAAGTAAGCCCCAAGTGCCTCCATGGAGAAAAAAGGTGACCAAAGCTAAGGGAGAAGATTACTGAATCTATAGACCATTATATTCAACCTAATCGAACCTCGCAGTGAAATATGGTCGAACGTTCAAGACTAGACTAGCGCAAGAAAATAGGTGAATCAGCGGATCATGATACCTAACCCATTCAAGCCCTACAACGTGATAGGGCTAACGCAAGGCCTCAGCTCGATCGCAACATGACCCAAGCAGATCGAGAATAGTGGGAAGAAGTTTTCTACTAAATATAGTAGCTGAACAAATGCCTTAATGAGATCTCGAGGAGAAACACTAAAAGGGTGCCCAACCTAGAGGGCCCTCAAAGGTCTCATTGAGAGAAAAAGTCATCGTTTATTCAAGAGATTATTGGCGAACACATTACCATCAACGCTAAGGTCTTAATCGAACTCCCACAGTATAATAGCTCAACTAATACCAACAAGCACCTGATGCAGTTCGAAAATATGATGTAATTACATAAGAATAATGAATATATCCATGCGAAGATGCTGGTGACCACTTTTTAGGGTATAGTGCTCGATTGGTTTGTCAAGCTAGAACCCTCATCAATATACTCCAATGACTAGCTTTCTGACAAGTTCCTGCACCAATTCACCAGTCAATGAAAGGTGAAGCTCCTCCACACCATCGAGCAAAACTAGGGAAAGTCCCTCCATAACTTTTTCACCAAGTTCAATACAGAGGTGTTGAAGATCGATAACCCCAAGATTAAGTTCCTAATTGATGTGTTGTTCTTAGGGCTTTGACACAAAGAATGCGCTAATGCCTTGGTGTAGGAGCGCCCATGGTCGATGGAAGAATTGCTCGACCTGGTGGAGAGATAGATGACCCAAGAGAAGATAAATAGGTTGAAGTTCGAAAACTTTAAGATCAAGAAAAAAAATAAGGAAAAAGATGACCAAGAGCAGAGAGAGAGAGGTCGATCTCCAATAAAACACTTCCATGGCTATAATCCACTTAACATCCTAAGGAGAAAGGTTCTATTTACAATCTAGCATGACAACCTCCTCAAGAAATCGAGGAAGTTGATGGAGACTAAAGCAATGAAAAAATTAAAGAAATATTACCACTTTCATAAACAAAGAGGCCATGACATAAATGACTGCTTCAACCTCCAAAATGAAATTGAAAGGCTTATTAGGCAAGGCCATCTCAAAAAATACGTGGCCAGTAACGCACAGGTTGAAGAGGAAAAAATCAATCAGACTCTCCGTAGAGAAAAGTCGATTAGCCCAATGAGGGAAGATAAAGCAAAGAAACTCACCTGAGATGACCACCCGCCTATTCGATGAGTAATCGATATGATTACAGGGAGTTCCACTAGGGGGACTCAATGTTAGCTAGGAGACAGATGCAGATGAGGCTAGAGTTGACCAAAGCCTCCTCGATCGAAGCAATATTCCATTTGTCCATCAGTGCAAAGCCCATCTCTTTCATTGACGATGACCTGACCCACCTTGAAGGAAAGAACATTGACCATAAAACTAATTGTCCCATGATAGTCTCTATTGAGATTGCCAACTTTGAAGTTAGAAAGCTTTTGGTCGATAATGGCAACTCGACCAACATCATCTTTCTCACAACATTGAAAAGGATAGACCTAGGCCAACTGAAATTTAAGTCTATGCACACCCCTCTAGTCGAGTTCGAGGGGTCAAAAATCATTCCAGAGGGTTTCATCAACCTCTCTACATCATTTGTAAAAGTGCCCTGTAGAAAGACACTGATGATAAAACATCTAGTCGTCAATGCCCCATTTGCTTATAATGTTAGAATTGATCAACCAACTCTCAATGATTTCCATACCATTATATCAACCTATCACATGAAAGTCAAATTCCCAATGCATGGGCAAGCTGTTATACAACATCAAGAAAGTCTGGCAGTGTTACACCATTTCGATTGAATCGAGCGAGCAAAAGACTCGACCACAACTAAAGACCTCGAGGGATGCCCCTATAGTGAAACCCAATGAGGGTTAAGCCAATAAGAAGAAAAAGTTGGAAGACACCCAAGTGGAGCCTATTGAGGAGTTCAAAATAATCAAGCTGGAGCTTGGGAACCCTGACATGACCACTAGGATAGAAATAGACATAGGCCCCCACTTGGAATGTCTCATGATCAATTTTCTATGAAGAAATATTGGCGTCTTTACAGTCTTTACATGGAAGGCATCCAACATTCAAGGAATTGACCCCAATGTGATCATTCACCGCCTCAATATTGACCCCTCATACAAGCCGATCAAGTAGAAGACAAGAACCTTCAATGCCAAGAGAATCTAGATCATCGAGGAGAAAGTCAGAAAACTCTTAGATGCAAGCTATATTGTAGAAATTTAATATCCATCTTGGCTTTGTAATGTTGTACTCATCCACAAGAATAAAGGATAATGGCGCATGTGTAATGATTTCATCGATTAGCATAAAGCTTGCTCTAAAGATCCTTACCCCCTACCTTGGATAGATTTACTAGTAGATTCCATGACTAATGGTGAGCTGTTATGTATGATAGATGCATTCATGACCCCCAAAGACAGGGACAAAACCTCTTTTGTAGTCTTCAATAGAGTTTATTACTTTTTTGTCGTGCCCTTTGGACTCAAAAACACTGGAGCAACCTATCAAAGACTGGTCAACTTTATATTCAATAATGAGATAGGTAAAACTATGGAGGTTTATATCGATAACATGATTGTCAAGATAAAGAAGGCCAAGGACTATTTGCTCAACCTCAACCACACCTTCGCCATATTGTGAGAATTTAGCATAAAGTTGAATCCAAACAAGTATACATTCAGGGTTCGAGGAAGCAAATTCCTAGGTTACATGGTTAGTCAACGGGGTATTGAGGCCAATCCACAAAAAATTCAAGTTGTATTAGACATTGTTCCACGTCAAACAGTTAGAGATGTACAGCATCAGGTCAAGAGGATTATCTCCCTTGGGAGATTCATTGCCCGTTTGGCCAACAAGAGCCTACCTTTCTTCAAGATCCTCAAAAATGCCAAGAAATTGGGTTTCTAGTGGAATTAATAGTGTGATCAAGCTCTGGTCGAGTTAAAATAGTACTTTTCCTGGCCCCATGCTCACAAAGCCTAAGCTTGGAGAGGTATTACACATTTACTTAGCTTTTTCTATGGTGTCAATCAGCTTAGTCTTGATTTTGACTAGGGACAAAAATCATGGACCAATTTACTATTATAGGAAAGTGCTCTAAGGATCAAAACATAACTACTTGGAGATTAAGAAGTTTGCCTTGGTGTTAGTCACTGCAGCCTAAAAGCTACAACCCTACTTCTAGTCCCATGCAATGATAGTACTGATAAATCAGCTGTCCTCAGGCACTTTGTATACCTCAACGTAACTAATGCATTAAATGCACCAAATCCTAGTCGAATATTCAAAAACCTTATTAAGAATTCAAAAACCCTGGTCAACAATTCAAAAATCCTAATCAAAGGTGCGTAACCATTAATCAACTATCGACTCCCTGCTCCTTCCCATCGACAAGCTCTATCAGGACTACAAGTGAGGAGGACTCATGATATGGGATAGCCCAACAGGCCCAACCCAATAATTTATCGACTCCAAAGAATATTTTTAGACCCACTTAGCATCTGAAACCCAACTACACTTTCAAACCCAGTTAGGTCGAGTTACTTAACCACAACCGCTAGGTCAAGCGAATAGTTCTAGACCCTACCCGACATGAGGCTTCAAGCTACCTAGTTTATCCATCTATTCCTCTAGTCGACCAATCCCTATGGTCAATCACCATTGATTAAAGAGCTCACTTCGATGATGAATCATATTCTTGTCACATTCAATGCTCTGACAGTCAGCATGCCTCCGCATTAATGGCGTGTGCCATCACAATACCGCCTCTACCACCAACTCTATTAGGAGACGTGTCTCTATAGTACTATTCATTCAGGAAAGTAGGAGATGATGCCACCTGTAAGAGTACAGGATTAAGAAATGACCTACAACTCTCAGGAAAGGATAAGAGCCCTCTACACTTGATAAGGGCATCTTAAACATATTGCTCACCTAGAGAAGGCTATAAATACCCCATTGCCAGCCACCCTCCAGGTATGCCATATACACTATATGCTCTTGCTCGACTACTCAATTATCTCACTCGATCAATACTAATATAAGCGTCGGAGTGTCTTAGCCAGGGGCTCCTCAACTAGTCTGACATTTGCTATTGGTTGCATATCTCTGCCTAAAAAGACATTATTGTTGGATCATTCGACCTCACTGGTCAAATTAGCCCAAACACAACCCAATTCACTAAAACAGCTTTCAACCTCATTATATATATATATATATATATATATATATATAGTTATAATATAAAATTTACATATAATTGCACAACAATTTGTTGGCACCATTAATAAAACAAAATTTATAAAAGACATTTATAAAAGAATTTATCTTCTTTCAAAATAAAATCAAACATAACTTCATTTTCAATATATTATCCAATCTCACAAACAAAACATATTACACCATTCCAAAGCAAATGTGAAACATTACCTACTTATTCGTGGTAAATTTTAGAAGCTCTAAATCAAAATTGTGCTAATTTTATAGAATTGGAATGTTGCTCTTTGCTCACTTTGAAATGCAAATAATCACTTTTAGAAAATTTTATTAAACTACTATTATTCTTTGTAAAATGAAAAATTATTAGGATGATCATCAAATATTTGTATAAACAAATTGAGCCAAAGAAATAATATATGGATTACTCAATTTTAAATTGAAAGTATGCTCAAATGTCAAAGATGAGTCTGTGCTTAAATTAAACTTTAAATCTTATGGAATGAATAAAAAGCATTCATACAAAATTCATTATGAATAATGGATCAAATTCGAATAAATTTTTAGCAATCAAATGTGTCTCAATGTACTTCAATTTTCAATTCTATTATTAATGTGCTATAAAGCACAAGCAACCACAACCTTATGTTTGGATTTTGAATTTAGTGAGAAAACTTAAAAGAATATATATATATATATATATATATATATATACTTCACACTTCAAATGTTCTTGTGCTTTAATTTCCGTAACTTTATATTTTTTTTTCTTGCCAAATTTGTTGATCCAAGTATATTATAAGATATACCCAACTTATTATTTAGCATATATAGCTGAGAAATGGGGTAGAAATTGGCCATGATTCTCTATCACACAAAAACGTATGAAGTGAAATATCATAGAATTATGTTATAAAGTTTGAGTCGTTAATTATTATTATGAAAAAAGATAGGTTTTGAGGGCATTACCAAGATGCCTCACCTTTATTTGACTTATGCTTTGCGGAACCTTCTTGTGTAACTTGACCCACTCTTCCATCCATCGAACAAAAGAATAAAGCCACGTAAGAAAGGCAAAAGAAGAATAAGTAGGAAGGGAAAATAAGCTAAGTGAAGAATGAGAATTGCTTCAGCTATTGCAAATCTAGATTTTTCTTTTCTTTTTTTCTTTTTCAATGCACATTACTTTTTCATATTTAATTAGCTTTACTTGGATACTTCATTTTGGCTTCTTAGGTATCCCTTATTGTATTATGTTGTTTTAATCATTATTCCTTTTTATTTCGAGTATGAATTATGCCTTAGAAAAGATAAAAAGATGCGGTATAAATTTAGTTATTGGAAAAATATGTTTATTTTCATATTTCTATGAGCTCAAGAGTTCATAATTTAATTATTCGTCTTTGTCTATTGATTGTGCAAAAAATTATGGTAAAAAAATGTATGTTCTATTTTGGAGAGTGTTGGTTTAAACACTTCAAATTTTGCATAATATAGCATATATATTCACTATTTTTATAGAATATTTAAACGATTAACTTAATTGTTCACTTAATTAGCAATTGCTTAGACCACACTTAACGGAGTCCTATATATAAATATACATGAAAGGTGCATATAGAAAATTTTCATTTCATTCCAAGTACATAAATACTAAGTTAATTATTGTGCACAGGTGGATATTGTCATAAATCATTGAGATATATATATTATTGCTCTCTTTGTCTTAACTTTGTGTTTATTTTTTCTTCGAAGTAGAATTTTAATATTCTGCAATGAAATCTTTCTCAATTAAATTATCCTAAAGTAATGAGTGTAATACCATTAACTTACAACTATCACTTTTAAGAATAATTCATCTTTCAACTCTAATTTTAAATATTATGTCAGATTAATTTTGAGATAGAGTGAGTGGTAGTTATGTAACTATAAAAATATTTTTGAAGCAAAAACATCTAAATTCAAATAAAAAATTAATTTTCAGTATAATACAAAGCATAAATATTACATGTAACAAATGATTTTGTTTTGTTACTAATGAAACTTAATAAGTGATAATAATTTTATTTTTTTCATAGCATGACAATGTAAGAATTATTTTTTTGACAATAATTGACAACTTAGTGACGATTGAATTAATGACAATCTAATCACAATTAAGATCTTGTTCATAAATCATAGTGATAAAATTTTGACTATCATTGCAAATATGTCACTAATTATTAATAGTAACAATTTACATGTAATTTTTGTTACTATGGAATGTAAAAATCACTAGTGTTATAAAATAAAATTTATTATTACTTTATATATATATATATATATATAACTAGTAGTACTTTTCTCATTGACAATTTATCTTTTATTTACTCACTTTTTTTCTTGTGGTGATTGTTTACAACAATTACAAATATAGCATTAAATTTTAATATATTTATATATATATACACACACACGCACACAAGACATTATGCAACCACTAGTCCAACACATTACTTTCAGAAATACAATGGTAAAATATTTAGGGCACAATGCATTCACCATTAAAATATTTAATTTTAACG
Source organism: Jacaranda copaia (assembly GCA_014898725.1). NCBI lineage: Eukaryota > Viridiplantae > Streptophyta > Magnoliopsida > Lamiales > Bignoniaceae > Jacaranda > Jacaranda copaia. Next base: position 1,366,340 of record JACGDI010002959.1, read on the forward strand.
CTAAGCCTTCTCAAAATATCAAAAAGAAACCTCTCCTTGAAATTATAAAATTTATAGCATTTGCCTCAAAAAGACACTTACAATGTTGATAGAATTTGGTATAAAAATATGCGACCAATTCATAGAATATTAACCAAAATCCATACAATATATTTTATAAATAGAAGGATTTGTGTGTGAAGATATCATAGAAACCATATTATATCTCTAGTAAAGTTTGCAGTATTGAAAGAAATAGAAAAACAAGTCAATATTATATATGTAAATATTTATCTTGAATTATTTTATTTTATAGAAATATATATGAACAATCAAAATTGGGGAATAAATTGTTATATTAGCAAAATATCAGAAGAATTTTGTCACATAGAGCCATAAGGGACATATATAAAATCCCACCTTCCTATAAAAAAATTGCACATCACTTGAGTTACTTCTAAATATACTTGTAAAAATTTGAGATATATATATATATATATATTCAATCTTCATTAAATAGCATGAAACACAAAACTTGGAAGTTGGAGACCTTGGGAACATGGTAAATTTCATGCTAAAATTCTACAAAATGCCAACAAGAATGTCCTATCAATTATAGATCTAATGCGGGGTAGGCACACCATTAAATGGCTAGATTATTTTAATTAAGCATTGAAGGAGATAAAATGCTCCTGAATGAAAGTAATGATTTTTTGTTTTTTTCAGGATTGAAGGCATATCCCCCCACCCCCCTTAAAAATGAAGTATATAGTAAAAATTCCTATCAGTTAGCAAATGAGGCAGCAGCCAAAAGAGATTTGGCTGGTGGTAGGAATGCAACAGCCCCTCTCTCAGAACTACAGTATGTTCTATATACTCCCCCGAGCTTCTGTTCTGCGGCCATCAAATGGAAGCCAACCAGCAGCTTAGCACAGTCCATAAGCTGTGGTTCTGAGAAACCTGTGTGCATTTTAAGTGTTTCAGTCCAGATGGGGGCCTTATTCAGTGTGCATCTAGCTGCTTAGACTGCTGAGGCAGCAATCATCGATGGACTATATTCATCATTCCTAGCTCAGCTAGCAAGAAAATAGACCATGTTCTCTACATCCGAACCGTTCATGGATGCTTTGATGAAACGCACAAGGAAAACATACGGTGTTGGCACCGTTAAGTTCCATTCCAATTCGCCTAGCAAGACTTGTCAGTTAGAGTAAGTTCTGTCTTAGAGATGCATACAAGCTGGTTGACCTCAGGAGCCTATATTTCTATTGTAATTGGTATAATTAGCATAATTAATTATTAATTAACTTTGGATGGATGCCAATTATGGTTGAAATCCAAAGATTAATTGTGGTGGTGCAATAGAGAAAGACATTGGTTAAGTGTTTCTTGTTGAATTGTCCCACATGAAATGTTTGAGAAAGTGGAGACTTACTTGGACATTATAAAATCAAGTAGAGGAGTTGAAGGGTTATTCCAACTCTTCACTTGTCCCACATTGATTTTATAAACTAGTGTGGACTAGTTTACATTGAACTCAAATAAAAATACTTGATAAAGTGTTCTTTAAGGGGTTCATATGAGTGGACTACACTCGCGCCACCGCCGCCACCCGACCCGACTCCAGGTCCGGGTCGTAAGCATTAGGGCGAATGTCTCAGTCTTATCTTTTTGGGACAAATTCAATCTGAATTTTGAACTTAACTTGGATAATCGAATAAGGGCTGACTTGGTCAAAACCCGTTGGATTAATCTAATCCGATAAGACTAAATCAAATCTTTGAAAATTAAGATGAGATTTAGCCGAATTGATAAAGATTAAGCGGGATTTGGCAGGACGTGGGACACATGGCGTGATACTGGTGGACATGTGTGGCTAACGTGGCAGAATATTATTAGTTGGGTGACGTGTTAGAGGCCATTAATTGGCGAACTCTAACCCTAATTTCGCTTATAAATAGACTGTCTCTGGTAGTCCTTAAACACATAGCATTCATCTCTCAACACGTCTAAGCATCCGACTTCTACCCACTTTCTTGCTATGTCTCAAGAATCCTTCCCTTCTTCTCTCAAACAATATTCCATGTTCCGAATTAGATATATACACCTATCTCATTCTTATTTGACGACTGAGTACTGTTCGAGGTGAACGAGACGGAGTGCACCTAATCGTTCTGAACCATCTCATCCTGGAAGGAGCTGCGCTGTACTCATTTCACTAGTGAGTTGGGGCGCTTGTTTCTTCAAGGCAAATAGAATTTCTCTGTGATTTGATTGTCTGATTGATTCTGTTACGATACAGAATCTCGAAGATAAGTTTATTTCTAAATTTTGGTATTTATATTAGATAAAACTGACAGCTTGTTTTATTGTTTTGTTGCCTCAGTTGATGTATGAATTTTGGCTTTTTCTGGACTTATATCTAATTAAATAATTACTAAAATTCTAATTTACCTTGATTTCTATATATATATTTGAACGCGCATGCTGTATGTTTAATTCTGACGATGCCTATTAAATCTTATATCGCATGCTTGATTTGAATCTCATGTTGATAAAAATGCACATACTGATTCAATTGTGATTATCTATTCTAATTTCTGATAATCTAATTTGCATATTTATTTGCATGTTGGTATATCCTGCTGCGCATTGATTTCCAACAATCTTGAAGAAATGAAATTTTTTTGTGTTTTTATCTACTGAAATTCTAATTAGATATCTTGTCTAAGAATCTTGCCTGATATTTCTGAGTAAATATCCTGTTTAGTAATTTAGCTTAGATATTATGCTTTAGGATGTATTTTGTAATCAATCATGGTTGAAAGTTCTAGTGCTACTGGTGAAGTTGTGTCAGCAAAAGTTGACGTTTTCGGCCTTCCAAAAAAGTTCTCGGGTTAGTTTTTTAAGCATTAGCAACAGTGCATGAAAATCTGGTTAATGATGAAAGGTCTTCTTTCGTTGATTCAGTTGACCATGCCAAAACCAACTGAAATTGATCCCAAAATTAAGGAAATAGCCAATTGGAAAATGAAGAATCAGATTGTTTGAGGGGTGATTCTGTCAGCTTTGTCTGATACACTCTTTGATGTGTACTGTTCTGATTCCTATTCGGCTAAATCTTTATGGGACGAATTGGATAGAAAATACAATACTGAAGAGCAAGGGCCCAAAAAGTATTTGATTTTCAAATTTTCGAAGTATTAGATGGTTGAGGACAGGTTTGTATATGAACAAACACATGAATTGATCAATCTAGAGCATTCCCTAGCTGATTCTGAGATGAAACTCCCTGAGAAATTTATGGTGATGTCAATTGTTGATAAGTTCCCCAAGTCTTGGGAAGGCTTCGACATGACTCTAAAGCATCAAAAAGGAAATTTAACTTTAGATGATCTAATGATTGCCATAAACATAGAAGAGGAACATAGAAATCAATCACACAATGTTCCTGTTGAATATATTCCTAAGGCAAATGTGATAGTGGGAAAGAAGAAAGTCAACTTGAACTCAAACTCTAAAACTATTGATAAAGGAAAAGCTAAAATAAGTAAGAAATCGAAAGCTAACAGGCCATGCTGGAATTGTGGACAAAAAGGACATTGGGCTAAGGAGTGTCCCTCCAAGAAAGCTAAGGCTAAAGCCCAGTCTACTAGACCAATTGTCAACATGGTTGTTGGAGACACCAACTAAGATGGAGTTCCTGATGCATCCATTGATGAGTACGTTTCTTTTAAACCCAAATTATTCTCTATCTATGAACTATATGATTGGTTGATAGACACTGGTACTAATGTGCACGTTTGTGCTGATAAATTACTGTTTGTGTCTTACCAGCCTGTTAGCGGAAGGACTGTGATAATGGGGAACTCAAGTGCAGCCAAAGTGTTTGGGATAGGACGCGTGGACCTAAAATTTCCTTTGGGGCGCATACTGTCTCTGCAAAGCGTGCATCATGTCCCAGCAGTTCGAAGAAATATAATAAGTGGTTCTGTGATACTTAGGGAGGGTTTTGAGATTCTTTCAAATCAAATAAAGTTGTAATTTTACATTATGGAACTTTTATTTGTAAAGGCTATCTTTCTGATGGTTTGTTTAAATTACGAGTTGAGAACATTCTTTGTTCAAATAAAATTGATGTTTCTAATTCTCCTATCATAAATGTTATTGAGAATTCTTCTATTTGGCATAGTTGTTTAGGATACTTAAATTGTGGTTCTGTCAAACGTATGATGAACATAAATTTAATTCCTAAACAAGAAATTGAACGAGATCATAAATGTCAAATCTGTGCTGAAGCTAAGCAAGTGAGAAAACCTTATCATTCGGTTGAAAGATAAACTGAAATTCTTAACTTAGTGCACACAAATGTTATTGAGTTCAATGGAGTCTTAACAAAAGACAATAAACGATATTTTATCACCTTTATAGATGATAACAGCAGATATTGTTATGTTTATTTACTAAAACATAAAGATGAAGCATTAGAAAAGTTCATTACGTTTAAAAATGAAGCCGAAACACAAACTGGTAGAAAACCTAAACGGTTAAGGTCAGATAGGAGTAGAGAATATGGGTCCAACCTATTTCATGATTACTGCCAGAATTTTGGCATAGTTCATGAAGAAACAGCCCCTTATTCTCCCGCTTTGAATGAGACAGCTGAACGAAAGAATAGAACATTTATAGACATGATTAACAGTCTGCTTTTGAATTCTAAATTGCCTAAGTACATGTGGGGGGAAGTTCTAAATATGGCTTGCCATATTCTAAATAGAGTTCCCCTAAAACATAAAGAAAGTACTCCATTTGAATTCTGGAAAGGCAGGAAACCTAGTTTAAAGTACTTTCAAGTGTAGGGGTGTCTTGCAAAAGTATTAGTCCCTGAATACAAGAGGAAGAAGCTAGGTCCTAAAACTGTTGATGCGATCTTTCTAGGCTATGTGGAAACATTTTATGCTTTGAGATTTCTGGTTATTAAATCAGAGATTCCTGGCATAGATGTGAACACTATAGTTGAATTTTGTGATGCTATGTTCTTTAAGAATATGTTTCCCACGAAAATTGGGATACCTCCAAATGTTTCTTTAGTTCAACCCTAGAGTCTGCATCGATTCTGAATCATGTGGAAAAGATGACAAATGTGGGGGGCGGCCTAGTAGTAACACAATTCCAGAAGAACTGGATGAAACTAGACGAAATAAAAGGGCTAGAATCACTAAGGACTTTAGAAGTGACTTTGTTACTTACAATGTCGAGGGTGATCCTGTTATCTTCAAGGATGCTATGGCTTCCCCTAAAGCTAAGCATTGGAAGGAAGCCATTAAGAGTTAGATGGATTCTATTATCTCAAATAGGACATGGGAATTAGTCGATCTCTCTCCGGGGTGTACTACTATAGAAAGCAAGTGGATCTTCAAAAAGAAACTGAAATCTGACGGAACTGTTGACAAGTTTAAAGCCAGGCTAGTTGGCAAAGGGTTTAAGTGAAAAGAGGGAATAGATTACTTCGACACCTACTCCCCAGTAGCTCGTTTGACTATAATCCGAGTGCTTATAGCACTGACTTCCATATATGATTATCCTATTCACCAAATGGATGTGAAAACAATCTTTCTGTATGGTAATCTTGACAAAGAAATCTATATGGATCAGTTAGAGGGATTTGTAGCTTCTGGAAATGAGTGGAAAGTTTGCAAGCTTGTTAAATCACTTTATGGTTTGAAACAAGCTCCTAAACAATGGCATGAAAAGTTTGACAAAACCATATTATTATTTGGCTTCATAGTTAATGATAGTGACAAGTGCGTCTACTGCAAAGTTAAAGGTGATAAATGTATTGTATTATGCCTGTATATAGATGACATTCTCTTAATAGGTTCCAACATTGAGATTATCAATGAGACTAAGTATTTCTAAAAGAAGAAGTTTGAAATGAAAGATATAGGTGTTGCAGATATGATTCTTAGACTTAAGTTGACTCACTCAACTGAGGGTATAACAATTTCTCAATCTCACTATGTTGAGAAGATAATTGCAAAATATAATTATAAACAAAGTAGAATCGCTAAAACACCATATGATCCTTCAGTGACTCTCTTTAAGAATGAAACTGGTGTACCAGTGTCTCAATTGAGGTATTCTCAAATCATTGATAGCTTGCAATATCTTGCAAATGGGTCGGACTAGATATCTCATTTGCGGTCTCTAAACTCGCTAGATATACAAGTTGTCCCAATCGAACCTATTGGGAGGCTTTGGACAAAGTACTTTAGTATCTAAAGGGCTCAGCTTCACTAGTCTTGCACTACAAGAGATTTCCTGCAGTGCTGGAAGGACATAATGATGCTAGCTGGATAGCCAAAAACTTCAAAAGTAATGGGTGTACAGGGTATGTATTTACCTTAGGTGGGGGCGCTATCTCTTGGAAGTCTACCAAACAAACTTTGGTAATTCAGTCCACTTTTGAGGTTGAGTTGTGCGCTTTGGACACTATTGGGACAGAGGCAGAATGGTTGTATGGGCTGATGGTACAATTGCCCATGGTAACCAAACCTCTTCCAGGAATTGCTATACATTGTGATAACTAAACCACAATTGCAAAGATTAGAAGTTCAAAGTTCAATCAAAAGACTAAAAGACACATCCAAGTTAGACTAAAGTTTATAAGGTAATTAGTGTCTAAAAGGGTCGTAGCAATTAATTTTGTTGGAACCAAAGACAATATTGCTGACCCTTTAACTAAAGGACTTGACTTGTCGTCAGTTCATAAATTCAAGTTGGGGATGGGACTGCAAACTCATCAATGATATACCTACAGTGGCAACCCAACCTACCAAGTGGCGATCCTACAAGGTAGGTTCAATATGGTATAAACAAGTTGTTGAGTATATCAAGGTGCACCTAAAATTAATTGATACTTCGTATTTTGTGTCTTTTTCCTGAATGTCTGATAGGTGCTGATTACTGCTAGTCTAGTAAAAGTTTTACTTTGAATGGGGTCAAGTTATGTAGACGAGATGTTGGCAGTACATCCCTAGAGACGTCCAACTAAATGAATGTAGTCCTTTGGCCGGGACTAAAGGAATTGGGTTATTCCTTGACAAACATTCATGAATCAGGATCGGGACGCATGGCCTTAATGTGTCAACCCTAAAGATCAGTACATAGCCGTTAGCTCGTTGTTACTGATGGACGCAAACACAATCACAGGAACAAATTCAAGGCTTAGATCCATCTGTCCCGGTGGTAGCTGAAGTCAGATAACTTAGGGAGTGGTTCAAACCGAAAGGTACCATTTCTAAAAGTGAGCTATGATTGAATCGGATAGCCATTATCTATGGATTTGTGTGGGAATATTTTAATTGGCATAATTAGCATAATTAATTATTAATTAACTTTGGATGGATGCCAATTATGGTTGGAATTCAAAGATTAATTGTGGTGGTGCAAGAAAGGAAGAAATCGGTTAAGTGTTTCTTGTTGAATTATCCCACATGGAATGTTTGAGAAAGTAGAGACTTACTTGGACATTATAAAATCAAGTGGATAAGTTGAAGGGTTATTCCAACTCTTCACTTATCTCACATTGGTTTTATAAACTAGTGTGGACTAGTTTATATTGAACTCAAGTAAGAATGCTTGATAAAGTGTTTTTTAAGGGGTTCATATAAGTGGACCACACGCGCGGCGCCGCCGCCGCCGCTCGACCCCGCTCTAGGTCCGTGTCATGAGCGTTAGGGCGAATGTCTCAATCTTATCTTTTTAGGACAAATTCGATCTGAATTTTGAACTTAACTTGGATAATCGGATAAGGGCTAACTCGATCAAGACCCGTTGAATTAATCTAATCCGATTAGACTAAATCAAATCTTTAAAAATTAAGATGAGATTTGGTCAGATTGATAGAGATTAAGCAGGATTTGGTAGGACGTGGGACACGTGGCGTGATACTGGTGGACATGTGTGGCTGACGTGGCAAAATATTATTAGTTGGGTGACGTGTTAGAGGCCATTAATTGGCGGACTCTAACCCTAATCTCGCCTATAAATAGACTGCCTCTGGCAGTCCTTAAACACATAGCATTCATCTCTCAACACATTTAAGCATCCGACTTCTGCCCACTTTCTTGCTTTCTCTCAAGAATCCTTCCCTTCTTCTCTCAAACAATATTCCCTATTCCGAATTTAGATATATACACCCATCTCATTCTTATTTGGCGACTGAGTACTGTTCGAGGTGAACAAGACGAAGTGTACCTAATCGTTCTGGACCATCTCATCTTGGAAAGAGCTGCGTTGTACCCATTGCATTGGTGAGTCAGGGCACTCGTTTCTTCAAGGCAAATAGAATTTCTCTGCGATTTGGTTGTCCGATTGATTCTGTTACGATACAGAATCTTAAAGATAAGTTTATTTTCAAATTTTGGTATTTACATTAGATAAAACTGACAGCATGTTTTATTATTTTGTTGCCTTAATTGATGCATGAATTTTGGCTTTTTCTAGACTTATATCTGATTAAATAATTGCTAAAATTTTTATTTTCCTTGAATTTGATATATATATATATATATATATATTTGAACACGCATGTTGTATGTTTAATTCTGACGACGCCTGTTAAATCTTATAACGCATGCTTGATTTGAATCTCATGTTGATAAAAGCTCACGTACTGACTCAATTGTGATTATCTATTCTAATTTATGATAATCTGATTTGCATATTTATTTGCATGTTGGTATATCCTGCTGCGCATTGATTTCCAACAATTTCTTCCTTCATATTTGGAGGCTATAAGCATTGCACTCATGCCCACCAACTGCAACTGCATTTGCATTTTCAGAACCCTGTAATTTATCAGCCAAATATGTGGTGAACTTGAATCAGCCAATCTATCAGAATTGCTCTCATTTTCTCATTCATTTAAGGTAGTGAATCCATGCAATCCTGAACCCTGCTTTCATTCTCAGCTGACTTGTAGAACTTGTACAGTTCTTCAACATATTCAACAACTGCCAAGTCATTATCCACATCGGCCGCATCAATGTCAACCATTTGTTCCTTCGGCTTGGTGCTCGGCCCACATGCAGCCTTGTTTCTAGCAGTGAGAGTTGAAGTAAGAGCTTCCTTTTTCGACGACTTCTCTCCCGCCTTACTGTTATTATAAGACTTCTCCTTCTCTGCAACTTCACTAGAATCGGGCTATTTGGCTCCTCCATGAAAGTAATTAATAATTTGCTATTTTGATTTAAAGTTTTCACTATGCAATATGCTAAACACAATGGAAAAACAATTGCTTTCAACTATTGTCAAATTAAATAATAATAATAATAATAATAATAATAACCTCCCACAAATCTTGCCAAAAAAATTCATTTGTCGCCTCCATTTCTCATTTATGAACTTTCAAAGTCGAAATACTCCATAGGATCCTTATTTATAAATGAACACCATACCATTAAGCATAAAACACAATCACTTCACAGCTCTTGAAATTTGATTGCAGAAAATTAAAGCTGGGAAGCATTTTGCCATGTTTGAATTTGTTTTCTAAAACTTCCTTATTTTTAACTCCAGAAAGTCTTCTTTTTACTCATTATTTTTATAAAGTAATTCTATTTTAAAAATCTACAACTTATTTTTCAAACTCTACATGTTGCTTTTAAAATCTATATATAGTATTTTTAATCATATATTTAGAAGAAAAGTTTAACTTTACATTCAAAAATAAATAAATCAAATATATTTTCTCAAAATAAGATATTATATTATCTCAATTATGGGATTTTGTGACTTACTAATCCAAATATATTTTTACTTTCACGTATTTACACAAAAAATCGCTTCAATATAACATCACGAATGCCTCCAACGGTTGGAATTTGCAGACACGGAGAATCCCCGCACTCTGGATGTGGAATATGGATAACACCCGGCCCCAATACCTAGCCTATATTAATTTAATTGAAATATAAATACATTTCACTTTGTTCCTTCAATTATAAGTATATTAACATTTGCCCCCTTAAGTTACGAAAATGTACATTTTGTACCCTCCAACTCCAACTGACAGAATATATATATATATACATATATATGTTTACTAATAATTAACTCCAAAAAAAGGCGAGGCGACTAGACTCTAGAGAGATAATAAAACCTCTCCTTTACAGACACGACACGAGGGAGAGAAGGTCGAATTTTTGAGCCGGGCGTTTTCTATGCGAGAAGGCTCGATTTGTCTTCTATGAGATAATTAATGAGACTGATGGCCGGGAATCCAGAAGTTGCGGAATGCAGTGGTGGCGAGAGCACAGCAGACACTGATTCCTTTGGCGCCGGGGGTGCGGTGGTGGTGGTTGGAGTGAAGCTGGATTCACGGAGCAGAGAGTTGCTGACGTGGGCGTTAGTGAAGGTGGCGAAAAGTGGGGATCGCGTCATTGCTCTCCACATCCTCGATCCCAGCGCTGGTGAGAAATTTCGCGCTTCTCATGCCTACACTGTCTCATTCACTTCGTGTTTTGTGTTGGTTGGAACACAACGCAAATTGAATTGAATTTTGGGCTTAACTCTGTATATTATGTGATTTTCGGGTTGTCTTTTTATTCGCATGTGTGGAAACGTATGTTGGTATATAACTGCTGTAGATTGACTATCTCAAAATGACTCTGAGCTCGTTATTTAGTTTCTGATTAAATCTATTTTTAATTTGTATGGAGAAGATAAATCGAGTCTGCTTTCGCTGGTGAAAACTTTTGATTCAGTACTGGCTGCATATGAAGGCTTCTGTAACTTAAAACAGGTATTTCTGGTATTCTTCTATTTTCAAACAATACGTGATTTTTCCATTATTTCTAGCCAGGGTTGTTCAGAACACATTTAGAATTCCGATGTGCATAAAGTTTTTGAATTACAGACAAAATTTTACAGCAAGTTCTTTAATTTAAATGTTTATCTGTAGTTTGAATGAACTCCTCCTTTTTACCCTTTTACTGTCTCAGTTCTATAGCTTTTCCTTGATCTTGATTTACTTTTCATTTTTTTTTTCTCTCCTAAACCCTGGTTTCGGACCTTGGATTTTAAGGAGTAAACGAAATTTTCTTTATGTAACTTTTTGTTATAGTCTTTGCACTTTTAATTTTGCACATTGTCTTTTCCTTTTCATTTTTCTCATTAAATTCTTTTTGATCCATGCATAGCATAAAAGGTAATTTATGAAGTAATTTGAGTCACTTGTGTTTTTTCCTGCTTCTTTTATTTTATTTATTTTTTTTTTGGAGGTGGGATGGATGCAGTTTACTTTGTGGTTTTACAGCTACTGAAGTTCCTCAATTATCAGGAGGTCCAAAGTTCCAACTGTATCTAGATGTTTAGGGTTAAGTTTTTTCTTTTGTCCTTTGTCCATAAATTTGTCGTGCAAAGCTGAGGGGGGCTACAAGTAAACCATTCCCACTCGATAGCCTTTTAATGTTCCATTGTCGGCAGACTTTCTAAAATCAGTGAATTTCTGCAGGTGGATTTAAAGCTTAAGGTCTGTAAAGGATCTCCAGTTTGCAAAATCCTATTCCAGGAGGCAAAATCATGTGGTGCTACGAGTGTAATTCTTGGTACTTCAGAAGCACATCGCAAAATTAGATCGAGGATCTCTGTTGCCAAGTATTGTGCCAAGAATCTACAAAAGAATATATCAGTTATATGTGTCAATAATGGCAAGATAGTATTCCAAAGAGAATCAAATACTTCCAATTTCTTGTTGTTTGGAAGCCTTGATGTGCCGGAATCAAGATCAAAAAAGAGGAAGAGATTGCCCAAATGCCCTTTGAGTCTACCACCCCAGGGAGTTTTATCATCATCAAGCAGTGGAAGTGAGAATATTTCAATGGCCCTGGTACCCTTAAAAACCCAAGAAATGCCTGAATCTAAATCGGGATGGGCAGTATTGCGCAGGGTATTCTTACATAGCCGAGGAGTAACTGAAACTTCATCTACTGAGAAATCATCAGTGTTGCATTGGATGCTAAAACTACCGAGTCGACAATCAGTTGCAGCTATTTATCCTGATCAGAAGCAGATTACTGCATCTTATAGGAATGAATGTCCTTTAGATTTGGACCCAGAGAAGGGTGCTATTGCACGGCACTCAGCCAACCCTAGCTCTGTTCCTTTTTCATCTAAGATTTTCTCAGAAGAGCTCAAGGCTCTTGGAGAGAAGTATTCAACAACATGCCAATTGTTTGGATACCAGGAACTCTTGTTAGCAACAAATAGCTTTATACCTGGTTTGTTCTGTTTAAAGGTTCTCCATTATATTAGTTCTCACTTCCTTCTCTAGGTCTCATTCATTAATCGTTGTTATATTTTCAGAAAATTTGATTGGAAAGGGGGGAAGCAGCTGGGTTTATAGAGGCTGTCTACCTGGAGGCCAGGAATTAGCAGTTAAAATTCTAAAACCAGCCGAAGATGTACTGAAACATTTTGTTTCAGAAATTGAGATCGTTGCGTCTTTGCATCATAAAAACATCATATCTTTAGTTGGCTTCTGTTTTGAGGAAGACAAATTACTTTTGGTTTATAATCTTTTATCCAGAGGGAGCCTGGAAGAAAATCTTCATGGTATGTATAGTGTGTATATTATGGTTCTTCCTTGTTATTATGTGGATCCTCAAGAATCATTGCATCACTTTTAATATTATGTTCCACCACTCTTTGAATTAGGTATTGAGAAGTCTGAAAATTTATTTGGTTGGAACGAGAGGTACAAGGTTGCTTTGGGAGTTGCAGAGGCACTGAACCATTTACACAATACAAATGAATCAATTATACATAGAGATGTAAAATCTTCAAATATCCTACTTTCAGATAATTTTGAACCACAGGTATTACGTTCACTGTTCAACCTTCATTTCTGTGTACTATTAATTGCACTAATACTCATTTTGACCTTACAGCTGTCAGATTTTGGCCTTGCTACATGGGCTTCAAATTGTTCACAACATATGGGTGCCTCAGATGTTGCTGGCACATTTGGGTTAGGTTTATAGTCTCACTTTACTTTCTAGTCATTGGCAAATCATTGAATAGAAGTTTTTTTGTGGCAGCTACCTGGCTCCAGAATATTTTATGCATGAGAAACTAAACGAAAAAATTGATGTCTATGCATTTGGTGTTGTACTCCTCGAGCTATTGTCTGGAAGAAAGCCAATAGATAATGGATTCGCAGAGGGACAGGAAAGCTTGGTGATGTGGGTAAGTTTCTCAAGTACAAGTAATATTTGCTTTTAACTATATTGCTTTGGAATGGTTTCACATACCTGCATGTCTTCTTGCTGTATCCCTTGCATGGCTTCTCCAAAATTCTTTCCATTTCTGTTCTCTCTGTTGGCTTAAGCTTCATGTCTGCATGTTCACTACTACAACTGTGCTATTGAATATTTCTATTCCACTTTTTACTCCAACTAAAACTGTTAAATTATTTCAGGCGAAGCATATTTTGAAGGAGGGTAAAGTTTCAGAACTGCAAGATCCAAAGTTGGTCAATGCTTATGATTGCAATCAATTTGAGATAATGGTCTTAGCCGCATCCTTGTGTATCAGACGTACACCTCAATCTCGTCCTGAAATTAGCCTCGTAAGCAATTTTCTTAAACTTGAGGTTTTTGTGTTGAAAATGATGATATGGCTCCCTAGTTAATTATACTTTTGACTGTCCGGCCACTCAAAACAGGTTCTCAAGCTCCTTCGCGGTGATTCAGAAGTTGTTGAGTGGGCAAGGCAGGAAACTTGTGAAGACTTTAATGCTATTGGTGGTGAACAGAATATCATGGATATCCAATCCTTCATCAACCTGGCATTGCTTAATTTGGAAGATGATTCTGCTTCGGCTAGTAGCACTGAGCATAACATCTCAGTGGAGGATTACTTGGGAAGTAGATGGAGCTGTTCATCAAGCTTCAATTGAATACGGTAATCATAAATTGTCTCCAGCAAACACAATTGTTGTCCGTGGTTTGAAATAGAGTGTGTATATGCTTCCATAGAGCCTAGCCTCTATTTGATGTAAATGGGTATTGTCCTCCCCTTGTCCTACCTACAGGGTTGTTCAGCATAAACTGGGTTTATCAGTGTTTCCTCTATGGCTCCATGGTGCTTTTCTATCTGTAGAATCGGATCTCAGATAGGCCAAGCCAATATTTGATGTAAACCGACCATCAAAACTTGGACTTTGACCTTGTTAAGAGTTGCTATTGTTTATGCATTGTAAAAGAAGTTGTACAACAAACGGCGAGGGGGACAACTTATGACTTTTATCTTTTGTCATTGATATTGATTTTTCAGTAGGAAGCCGTGAAGACTATAAGTTAAATTATATAAAAGCAGGCTGTCTTATTATGTTTCGTAGGAAAATTATATTAAAATTTTATACGAGAAAGATGGATTCTGATATGTATTCACCATCAATTAGTGATACAGTCTCAGAATTATTCATTTTAAGCTTGCGTAGAATTATATACAGAATCTTTTTTGGTTTTCTGTTGGATTTTCATTTTATATTTTATACACAATTTATTATTTAAAAGTACTTTGTACCTTTTATTTTATCATAAGCATTGCCCTATCGCTCTCGTTATTTTTTGTTTTTGTAACACAGTGATAGTCAACTTTCGTTAATATTTATTGTATTTTAATAAGGTTTTAAAGTCAACTTATGCAGGTTTCACTTAATTTTTATTCTCAATAAGTTTTATAATTATCATGATTTAGAAAAGGAATAAAAGAATAGAGAAATGGGGTTTAAAATTACTTGTGAAAAAAAAGAGTATAAATTCGAACTAATTTCTTAAACTTACTGATTTCTTTTTCATCATCCTGAATGTGTCGAACTAGTATTGGTTCTCTTATTCCCTCTCAATTTGGTTTAGTTCTTCCTTTTACTTTCTTCTCCTTCTTCTTTGTTAACCTTCTAGAGTTTGTTTGTGCAAATAAAAAGAGATTGTATATTATATATATATATATATATATAGATATTGATTTTGCCTGAATTTATTCATATGGATTCCCCACAAATTTGTCCTCAAAAGGTAAATACAGTGGGTCTCTAATTTGAAAATGTGAATAGTTTTAAAAATTATTTGGATGTTCATTCATAGTGATTAGATGCACCTCTTGCACCATTTTTTTATTTTTTTTTCATTTCAGCCATTAGTTTTTCTTTTTCTTTTTGATCTTTTTATAGCATAACACTGTCGAATGTTATTTATAAGTATCAATAATTTCAAAGCTATGTTCAGTTTATCTTCTATATTTTCTAAAGAATTTTCGAGAAAAATATTTTGAGAAATGAATTGTAAAATATGATAGATTTTTATTTATATCTTGAAAGTTATTAAAAATTATTTAGGATTGAATTATTAAGAGGAAATATATTTTATTGTAAATATCAATCAATTGCGGCCCGTAGGATGATAATGAAATTTAAAATTAATTTTTTTTAATATAGATAGATAGGATGAATGAGAGATGGATATATATTTGTATTATAATTAAATGAACATTGAAGGAGTGATATATATATATATATATTTTATAAAAATCAAATAATTATTCTGAAATAACAAATAATATGCAGGGGAGAGCATGTTGGGATATCGTACTTCATTTTAGAGGGCATTTTGGCATAAAATCCAACACCGCCTGCCCAAAAACATTGAGTTGAAAACGGGTCTGGTCCCCTAAAACCCCTCAAATTTTAGGGTTTAACAAATCCTTCTCTCTTCGTCAAATTCGTTGCTCTCTCTCTTTCTAGAATCAAAAAGTCCTTCATCCAGCCAGGTACTCAACTCTCTCTCTCTCTCTCTCTCTCGCGGGGTGGTTTATGATTTTATTTTCAGATTGTGTGGAATATCTTATCTTGCTCGCATGAGCAGTGATTTGTAAATCTATCCAGTAAATGTGATTCTCATTCTTGCTTCCCCCTTCTTTATCTATATCTTGCAAGCCACCCTAATGGAGTTAACGAGCCCTTACCCTTACATTAGAGCTCGAAATCAAGCACAAAATGATTTGTTTTATTTATGGAGCTCGAGCTTCATGTATTTTAGTCTCTAGCTAGAGCTCTGCCATGTTGCTTGAGGCTCGACTCGGCTTGCTTTGGCCATTTGAACTATATAGTTAGATTGAGTTTGCTTTGATGAATGACTGGACAATTGGAATTGCTTGAGATTTTTAGCCCGTTGTTTCATATTCTGGTACGAGTGAGCTAAAGAGTACTGACTAAATTGGTCTGGCATTTTGCATTTTCTGTTAGAACATAATTATGAAATGTATGATTGTGGAATTGATATTCTCGTCCAGAACATGCTTATCCTGGAGGCATCATAAAATACTTTAATGTTATTGAGAGAAGGGAGATGGTATGGGAGTCAAAGAACCAAAGTTTGGTTTTCAAAATGCTGCTGTAGTGGTGATGCCTATGCCTGAATTATAGTTTATGGCCGTTGAGTTCATAATGGAGATATGTGCTCGTTCCATTGTTCTTGGTCTATAATAATTTGATATAATTGTTTG
>JACGDI010002959.1:1383022-1436663 GCA_014898725.1 Jacaranda copaia
TGAATGGTAATGTTTTATCCATTTATCAGTGAGAAACAGGACAAAGAATGGCAGAGCAGCCAAAAGCAGAAAACATTCAGCAAGCTGCTGATGACCAGCAAGAAGGAAGCCCTGCAGCTGCAGGATGGGGAGGGAAAATAGAAGAGCAGTATAGGAAAATCAAAGAACATGCAGAAACTTACCCCTATGTGTGGGGTTCTTACATCCTTGTGTATGGAGGATTTGGCATGTGGTTGACCTACAGGTGGAGAAAGCTGCGTAGAACTGAAGACAGAGTTCGAGCTCTTCAAGAGAGACTCCGCAAACTTGTTGAAGCTGAGCAACCTACTAACTCTGCTGCTGCAGTTACAGAACGATCTGCAGACTCTGCTTCATTGTCAAACAAGCTGCCTCCATCTGGTGATAAAGCTACAAAATAGTTGGGTTATGCTACTGTTAAAGATTAATATATCTCTTAGAAATTCTTCTGCAGAGGTGGTTGCTCAAATGCTTTGTAGTTTGGAGAAGCTCAAAGTCATGAAAAAGCACTTTTTCTTTCTTCTCATGACTATTGATCGTACATGTACAATATATAAATCTTTTTGACATAGGTTTTTTTCATTTTTCTTTGTGCTTGCTTGAAGTGGAATAATTCTTTTGTATGATCCACAAGCTGTTGGTATTGAAGAATTGCTGCAACATTTGGTAGATGTTTCATTGCAAATAAGGAAACCCTTAGGACGGGAACTTTTCCTGCTGTTTGTTCTTGTAGATTCTTTTTCAGCTGTTGTAAAATGTGAGGGCCAATCATGAACCTCAATAACACTTGTAGAATTTGCAAGTTTAGCTTGAACATTTCCAGCCCTCATTACTTCTTATGCTCTTTGGTTATATTCTTTCTAATTTTCAAGAGCTGCAGTGCCGCAGCAGAAATATTCTGTGTTTAGCAAGCGTTAGCTTTAAAACCAACTAGCGGACCCTGAGCTTTCTTGAGATAATGTTGCTAAAAGAGGCAAAGTAGAGTAGGCTACATAGCATTTGTGCATAAAAGTTGTTTAATCAGAGGAAAATTACTGTGCTGTAGTTACTTCTGTTTCAGTGGATTCATCAAAATATCTCCCGCTAGGATGCAATACAATTATTGATAGAACATATGAAAGTAAATAAATAATGAGAATTTCAAGGCAAGATGAGAAAGCTAATAGGAGTGGCAATTTGGGTGGATTGGATGGGCTCCAGTTGGGTTGAAATAGAAGTATAATATTAATTTTTTCAACTCAAATCTAACTCAACATGATGATAACTTGAAAGTGTTCAATTCTAACTTAACCTAATTCATCTCAAGTCAGGTTCGGATCAACTTGACTTTTAAAATAATTATTTTGAATATTTATTTTAATTTTTAGAAACTTTGGTATTTTTATTTTTTTTAATTTTGCCTATTTTTAATTATTAATAAATTAGAATAGAGTAAGGAGTTCTCATTAAAACTTCACTTATGCACTCAAATAATTTTAATTTAACCACATAGTTTATTGATTTTTAGGACTTTTTTCCTTTCATTTTCTAGTATCTATGGACATCATAAAAATATTGAAATCATAAAGTGTCTTATTTTTAAAAATATCATATTTTTTCAAGTTTTACTCACTAACTCTCTTTAATTTTGGATCTTTTTTTGTTGATTAAATTGTGTCTTTTAACTTTTTAAAATTAATGCCATTATTTTTTAACTTTATGTTGATTCAATTAAGCAATATATAAATTAATAAAAATATATCATCAAGTAGATAAGTAAAATAAATATTTTAAATTATAGACATAATTTGTTATAAAAACTTGCTTAAGTCTCAAAGAATTTTTATCTATTTATATATATAAAATCTTGCATTATGTAATGCCTATAAACACCTTTTAGGATAACTCAGTAGCTAAAGGAATGTTGTGTTAATTCTTTGAAGTACAATTTTCATGTCCACTTGAATACAAAAATAACCATTAGAAATAATTTATTATAATAAACCATCTTATATGGTTGTGAATAATAAAACCAAGAAACATCAAAATAGTAATTTTAATATTGCTAAAATTTAAAATTTAAAATTTTATTTTGTTATTTTATATTTTTACTCCTAAAAAAATTTAAATTTTATTTATTTAATTCAAAATAAGTTGAATTAGTTGAGGCCAATAATTCGAATTAGTGTTACCCACAATCAAATTTCATATTGTTTATATAAGCTAAAATTCTATCCAACCCAAATCATTTTTTTAAAATTTGTATTCATATCTACCTTATTAGACCCGAACTCAAAATGGGTCAAATCAAATCCAATTTTTTCATATCAAACTTGTATCAAATTATCATATCGTGTTGAAAATTACCACCCCTAATGATAGGCACCTTGCAGCCACTTCTTGTTTTTCATAGGTTGTCATTGACATTCAAACGAACATTTGGAAACAGGTAACTAAAAACTTGTGTTCACAGTCCCAAAAGAACTACTTGTGTAGTTGCAACAACACAGGATACTTTTTGTCATCCTGCACTCGCTGATTAACACAAAGCCTCGTATAGGGAAATCCGATGCCACGGACATCATACTCAAATGATTAAGATCATGGCCTATCATATTTACATTTAACCAGCAGAAACACTTGATAATTCAGATTTCCAAAAGCAAGAGTGGCATATCTACAACTCAATTACCCCATCCTTGTTTCCTTTAGCCATTTGCGCCTGCTCAAGCTGAAGATTCAATGAAGCTATTTGCTTGCGTATTTTCTCTCCTTTATCAGGCAGTCTAGAGATTGCAACCTGAATATCATAGAGGCTATCAACCATAAAAAGGCTACAAGAACAGGGAAATTTTGCATTAGCAACTATCTTATGATTTTTTGTGAATTGCATCAGACAATTGATTCACTATCAGATCCTACTAATATGTATTAAGTAGCACCTGCAAATAAAATAGATTCCCATTTAGTTAACATGTTTAATCCCCATGCAGCTTGTATTTCAACCAACTTAATAGAAGAAAATTTGAATCAAACATGAGGATGCCAGATTAAATAAAAGTTTAGGAATAAAAACGCATAGTCAAACTTCTGTCCTAGTATCCAGGAGCTATATATCCATCTAAGAAGCAAACATATATCGGAAATAATGTTATTTTGACATAAATCGGCAGAAAATGCTCGTATTTCCATAATTGGGTTCTTGAAGACATATAAGTAGTTGATTGTGTTGCAAGGGAGTTCGTGATATACTTCCATCATCTTATGATTCATGTCATGTAATTAGCATATAACCTCATATCTACTTAACAATACATTTTTATATGGATGTTCCCAATTGATGTTTCATGCCCTAGCTTCCACAAAAGATATGAACTTCTCAACACCAATATAATTCATATTAACATCACAGATTGTCCATAGACAGGAGAAAGAATAAGTCACCAAGCTTCAAAAGAGTAAATTGCACACTTCAATGGATTCCTCATAGCCTAGTCTATACTCAAAGTGACTGAAAGGAACACTATATTTCCATGACAAGGCCAACTAAAGGAAACTCATCAATCTAAGACATACTTACCTTGTTAGCAAAGATCTGAGATAAGCGATTAATTCTATCCCTGATTTGATCTTCTGATGGTTCCCCAACATCAGGACTTGTATTCCTCTGGAATTTCTTTATATCTTTGGGGTTAAATGCATACTGCACTCTGTATAGAAAAATGACAAATTCACTTGAACAATTATTTATGAATTATGATCAAGGGTGACGATGAATTTTTTTCTCAATAGCAATACCCATCAACATTATGTTCAATTGATGATCGTGTAGATGCAGTTCCTGTGAATGTACTCCCTCTTAACCTGTAAGGAGACAAGGGGATTAGAATTTTCTTTCAAAGAATTGGATATACATGTAAATCCAGTACTCCCATGCTTTAAGAAGTGAACCATCATAGCAACAGGCATATACAGTCATCAGCATAGGACACAAGGTTCACCTGTAAGGTTACTTATGCAATGCAGTTTTAGATCAAGAAACCATG
The DNA here is from genome assembly GCA_014898725.1 of Jacaranda copaia. Classification (NCBI taxonomy): domain Eukaryota; kingdom Viridiplantae; phylum Streptophyta; class Magnoliopsida; order Lamiales; family Bignoniaceae; genus Jacaranda; species Jacaranda copaia. Next base: position 1,387,066 of record JACGDI010002959.1, read on the forward strand.
ATTGCACATTAATACTAGATTGTACCCAACCATTTGGATTTAATACAAGGATTCACCTTCCCACTTCCTCCTCTAGCTCAACTGTTTGTAAAGGCGCTGACTTGGAAAAGAGCAAACTATGCTGGCTAACCCCAGCTATGTTGAGAGTTTCGAGGAACCCTACATGGGCCCTAAGGGACTCTTCCCTAGATAAAATGGTAACAGTTAGAACCTTATAATTAATAAATGCATTTGTAAAAAATGACTCTTTAACAATAACTGCAATAGAGACATGAACTAATACCTCCAGTAAGTCATGAAGCATAAGACAATCACATTCACACACTTGTTTAATGAACAAAACAGTATGTATAAGAAACAACTGATTACATTGTATGCTGCTGATCATGCTCTTCAAGCAACTGTTGTTGAGTAGGAGAAATATCAAATCCTTGTTCGGGCAGACTAAAAAGATCCCGCAGATCCTGAAAAATTAAACACAAAAATTTCAGGAAAGTGATACTGCATGCACAACACATTACACAAATATATATCCTTTCACCATCATGAAGGTGTTGATAATTTGGCACAATTATCTATAAGGAAATATAAAATGGTGTTTCATGTAGATTTCTCACAAGCAATCCTTTTACCACTAAATGCATGCAAAAGTTCAGGAAAATGAAATACTGTATTATCCAAGTTACTTTTATTTTCCTTGAAGTAATAATTTATGACAGAGTAGCAGCAATTTGGGGCTTGGTGTTTTCACTTAAGGGCGGGCAACAGCTTTTACAGGAAAATACAGATGGATCAACTTTTTGAAGCGACAGGTGTGTTGCTAAGGAGACAATAAACTCCCTCCAACTTTCTAGATATAGGAGCATGTTAAATTCAAATACCAGAAAGAAAGACAAAGGAAGGTATTTATCTCCAGAGAGTGGACAACAATTGGGATGGCCAAAACAAATTACAGACGTCCCGTCTCAGAAAGAAGGTGGATAAACATTTCAAGCAAATACCTGTTGACTGAAATAACGAATCTGCTCTTTATGTTCAGTTGCACTTCTGAATAATCCTCCTTTGAATACCTGGATCACAGATTTAAAAAATAATGCATGCGACTAAACTAAGGACTTAAACTCAAAAAGTAATGCAAAATTAGGACAGAGAATGAAATAAAGTGCTATTGTGATATATAGCAATTAGATACTGATAATTTTAGGCCAGATCGTCCATTGGCATATTTATATGAGACACGGACAAAAAAGACAAGTGCCCAGGAGATGGCTTAACACTGTTGATTGCTCTTTAGACTAACCCAATTTTCTTGGTAAGATACAAGTCCTATATGCAATCTCTACTAGAAATTTGGTACACAATTAATAAAATCCTGAATACAGTAAAAAAATGCCAAGATGAAAATGGTTAGAAATGGAAGCAATTTTAGAGTTACGGGAATTTGTACGCACCATTTATCTGCATGGGTGCATAAATTTATAATTGAAACATGAGGACAGGAAGTTCCCATCTTAAAAGAAGATGTATCCTGAAAACAACGAAATCCACCAACCTGCTTTCTATAAATTTTCTCTTCCACGGTGCCACACGTCATTAATCTGTACACAATGACATCCTTCTTCTGCCCAATTCGATAAGCACGATCTACGCTCTGATTGTCAGTGCTGCAAAAGTTGTAAACAAAGCAAATAGCTCAGAATAATTGAGAAACAGTTTTTTATGAAAAGATGTAGAGTGTTAAATTTAGTCCACTGCCCAGTTCTTCAAACATGATAGAGACGAAGGTAACAACATATCTTATTCATTTACTCTACACAAGATTGTTAAAGAATTATCAAGAGAAAGACCATATAACTCTAGAGATATAAGTGAAGAGAAATTTGATTTTCCAAAAGAAAGAAAAAAAAATACATCGCAATAAAGATTAGTGCAATTCATGTTTCCTTAAGGAAATTAAAATATATTCCCCTTAAATATATCAAAACCCAAAATGGTAAAATTTTATAAAAACAAAACCTCGGATTCCATGCTGGATCAACCACAATTACACGATCTGCATTAGTGAGTGTAAGGCCCAATCCACCAACTTGGGAGGTCAAGAGAAAAATCGGGGCTCCACGACCCTCTTGGAAATCCTAAAAAGAATATCAAATAGATAACGGAAATGACATCTTTCTATTGAACTATTTCACTTATATTTATTGAGCAGAAGTAAACCTTGACAACTTTAGCTCTATTGCTGGCTTTGGTGGTACCATCTATCCGCATGTAGTTGTAGTGATTGGACATCAAAGCTTCCTGAGCAGCAAGATATTGTCAGAGAATTATGAGTTTCCACCAAGGGTGATAAGCATTTGATGATGGAAAATGTGGAAGAAGGAACAAAATAAAGTCCATAGTTATAAAAAACACTCAAGATGCGCACTACAGCACATAGTTCTGTAAAGTTTCGCCAAGGCACGCACCTAAGCACGCTTTCTAGGTTATAGCTTGAAAAGGCACACGCTTCTAAAAATTAGGTCTCCAGACTAACATTTAAGACAATGTGCTGCTTTTAGTGTGATAATTTTGAAATTTGTCTTCTACTCCCAAAAAGATAAACAAGCTGCAGCACTTTCTTATGACTCTTACCTGCATTGTCGCCACTGTCACAACCACCAATTAATGTTATAAGCCTTATTCTAGTGATGATGGAAACAAGGAAGAGTTAAGTGGGAATGAAAATTTCAGTTAGTGACAATAAGATATTCGAGTTGTTTTAAAACTTTGACTTGAATTTGTTTGTTGACAATTTAAATTATCTTTTAATTAGTATTTTTTATGTTTAGTTGTTTATTGATTTTATAATTGTTCAGATTTATCGGCATGCTTGGTATACAACTATATTATAAAAATATGAAAATATTTTGCATATGGTGCACTTTATTTCGACAAAGTCCGGGGACTGGGGTTTGTGGTGCACTACAGCCTCAAGAGACCTTTATGCCGTAGTATGTTTTTTCACTCTTAACAACTCTGGCAGAATCAAAACCAAAAAGTATAGATATAGTGAAAAAATTGAAATTCTGATAATTGCTAATTACATGAATACTCCATATATAAATATAAGGAGAATTCTCATTCTATCTCTCGAACATTGCTATGATTCTATCATTGCTCTAATAGCAGGATCTGAACCTCAAATTTCTCTAGAATATCTTCTCAATAGATATTGATTTAGAACCACAACTCAAGAGTAAGCAATGATTTTGCCAAAGTGTCCAAGGATAACTATGTTTTATATTAACTTATCATAAGGTGTCCAGTTCCCACATATGCATAGTAATTTTATGCATGTTGTGGAGTAAAATGGGGGTATTGAAAAAATAACTACCTTCTAATGAATCTGCCATTTAGAAGGTATTTAACTATGCTCAATGAAAGTGGCAGAATTATTTAGATATTAAGATTTAAGGCAACTTTATCACTAACAAAACCTTGTGACAGAGTTTGTCCACCACCTAGGGCTGCAAGTAGCTGTTATCACGTATGATAGCATTATATTGCATGATAATCATTAATCAAGTTTAAAGGTAAAGGAAAGTAATTTGTCTCTAAATGTTGCAAAAAGTGATATGTAGATCCTTCTATTCCTAACTTTGCATATGCAAGGACACGTTCGAAATTATTTTAACAAGAGCAGTTTGACAACAAATCAAAAGAAGTCTATTGATAGAAATAAATATAAGCATATTACAATGGTACACCTTTTTCTTAAAATCTTACAATATGTAAAAATAAATACTACTCCGTCTATACCAAGTTTATTGCTCCTATACCCTTCTTGTCATGTCTTAAAATAACGCTCCATTTCATCAAATGAAACTTTTTCCTCGGAAGTACCCACTCATTTAAAACATAATGCGTCTTCCTAACTCTTAACCACTACTTTTGAAGCCAAAAGTACATTCCTTTTTTCAACATCTGAAATGCCATGCTTAGGGAGAATTAAGTTTCTTGTCCCATCTAAAATATTATTGGAGCACAAGAAGAAAAACCAAAAGGACAATTTCAAATGATGCACCTAATTCAGAGGTTCTAGGGGAAACCAGGAAACCGGTCACAAATAGAGCATATGTTTCCTAATTAAGCTTTAGCACCTTCCTTTGCCTTCAAAATCTAAAGAAACCAACCAACAAGTAGAATTACCGATGGCAAGACAAAGAATGTCCAAACTACAGATGTGTGTTTTATTGAAGCATATCTCATGGACAGAATGTCAAACAACTAAGTTTAGACTAACCTGAATTAGATTAAGCATCTTCTGAGTTTGTGAAAATATGAGCACATTGTGTCCGTTTGGAATTAAATCACCCTGTAACCAAGCATAAATATAAAGTGTGAATGGCCATGCAAAAATACATTACTCCTAGTAGTTGAATGAAGGCCTCACCAGTAAAGATAATATAAATGATATTTTGCAGGAGATATTATGATTCTCAACAATGTCAAATCTCTCAGCCACATCTGCTATGTGCATTGCCAATTTTTCGGCAACAAGATGATCTTCCTGGTTTACAATTGCATCCATCCCTTCCAGAACTTCTTCAGCTGCTCTTTTTGTCAATAGAAGAGGATGATCACATATTTTTTTCAAGATCTGCTTACAAGGGAAAAAGAATCAATCCTTCTAGAGAACAGGATTAGCACATATACGGTGTAGAGTGCCGAAAAGAAGTATTTCTTTGACTATCATCCGTCTCGTTGGATGAATTGCTTATCAATATCAATTTTACATTGTTTTACTAGATTGATGGCTTTAAGCCGTGATTGCGGTGAGAGCGGGTCAAAGTCAAAATTCCATCAAAATAAATGGAGCTTTATGTTTATATCTGCTCCTTGTGAAGATATTCGTTCTTTATTCTTTCTTGATCCTGTGCTTGTCTGTAGCATTCAGTAACAAGAAATTGGTATGCATAGAGAGATACAGCAGGAGACTACTCATTTTGTAAGTCATGGCAGCTTCATAATCATGGGGATGGGGAGGAAGTAGTAGAGGTATTTCACCGTCTTTTCCCTTTAAAATAGCACTGAAGAGGGAGAAGCAGATGCAAATCCACAAGGAACAGATTGATGCAACAAATCATTAAAAGAATATGACTTGGTTCATGGACCATTTTTGGATTTGGATTATTTCAATTCAATACACAGCACAAGGATTTGTTTAATTTCAAGAACTGATCAAAAGAGATATTTTTCAAATCTATCATATGCCAAACTCAAGGAGCTGAGATTTGGTGAAGCTCAACGTGGTCATTCTAACATTACGTTCAATTGGGATCCACGAAGTAGCTGATACTTTACGTGCCTGTCCTGTTATTCGCTGGCCAGGACACAGCAGCATGTTGGATGTGAATTCACTGTGTACAGAAGACAGATAGTGCCAACAGAAAGGAAGATCAAGACAATTGTTGCATCTTCAATATTTTTAGTAGCTTATTGAGTTATGGAGTTCAATTAGTTAAAGTTCATGCAAATATGCAATCATGTAAGCTAAAGTGTTAAAATTGAAGAAGCTTAAAGATATGGTATGAAAAACTCTATTGCTGATAACAAGATGCTAAAGCCAACATTGTTTAAACCAACAAACAGTTTGTGGGTTAAGACAGACATTATGATATAGTAGGATGAAGCATATACCTTATGGTTAATTAGAACTCAATCCATAAATTTGCTTTTATATCAAACAAACTTTAGAAAGCAGCAGAGATAGAATTAAAATCACCAAAAAAAACAAATCATGCACATTACCGTAAGAGCAGCAAGAGGGGAACCATCACAAGCTGAGATGACAATCTCGCTCTTTAAGAAAGCTTCATAAAGTTGACGCTGCATTCATGAAATTAATAAAGTTTTTTCTTCAATAAACTTTTCTCAAAATAAAAAGGGCAATTTTCATTAGGAACAGTATGAAATAGAATGTCTTGAACAAATACCTGACACCGAGTTAATCGTAGCCACACAATAATCTCATTCTTCTTGGAAAGTGTGGAATCATCATTAAATACTTCACTTTTCAACCGTCGCAAAAAATATGGTTGAATGCAGTCTCTCAGCTCCTATCAACATAAGATGCTATTAGATGAGACAATGAACTGTTTTGATATGCCAATCCAAGGATTTTTATTCAACCAAGCAAACAAGACATTAAAAATGTTATGAAGTCCAATTAAGGGTGCACCAGAAATGGTGTATAAATGTGGCATAAATCTTCAGCTCAAGATAGATATTACAAGCAGAAATTCATGTCCAAAAATTTGTCAAATTGACCATCCATAGAGCCAGTTTCTGTATCATAAAATTCTTTTTAAGGCATAGAGTTTTACCTACAGAAAGAAACTCACATCTTCATATAAATGGAACGAATTCAAATTAAGTTCTTTAGGGGGTGATTAGTTTAGTTTTAAGACATTGTCAACTCTTCAAACCAATCCAAACTATTTTCAGTCATCTGCACATTTAATGTGACCTCTACAAATTTTAAAATAAAACAAACAGCATAAGATCTTGAGTTTCCGGCGTAGTATGCATTCCGAAAATAAATGACAATGTCAACCAGCAAGCTAAAAGCAAAAATGGCATATAGATCATGTTAAAGCATCCAAATCAAAACCATTTCACAGTTTGTGGAGAGGCTAATGAAGCTCATATTCTGATCTGAAAAGCATATTTAAACGTGGAGCAACTCCTAAGTCTTAATACTCCGTGGAAGGACAATCCTTACTTGCATATAGAGAGAAGAAATGTTGTCAAAAATTTAGTGAAACAATGGCATTAATACAGGAGAAAACAATGAGTTGATGAAATTGAAATAGAAAGAGATGGCCAAAACTAAGTTTGACCTTGGTACTGTATTTAAGCACCTCACTTGAAACAAATAGGTAACGAATGGAGAGGCCACTTATGCTCATTTATTTGTTTAAAAAGTGATATTATTATCACTCTCAAACAATTCGTAAGTTGGTTTTATGAAACACAGGTTTTAGACAACAGAATCCAAAATTCCCAAATAAATGAACACAAGATCCTGTTGATAAGTTAACAAGAATCAACAAAGACTCGAGTTGGACCAAAAATCAGAATGCATCAACATATTCTCACTACAAAAGTCAGAAGGGCATTATAGTATTCTTGCCACCATGAAAGGACATTTGGATCATCGTGAAAGGAAAGATAATGTATCAGTGGTTCAACAATGTAAAAAGATGACAACAATCTTCACACCGAAACTGAAGCATCAAGACAGCAAAAAGAAAGGCTGAAATGAAGGGGGCAAAAAAGAAAGAAAGAAGAAGTTTAACACATTCAATGCATTGGACATGCAAACTCAAATAAACCACATTTTAATCCATCAAAGTGAAGAACAAAAATGCAAATTGCAAACAGTCACCTTTGCAACAGAAGAACCAATACGCTTTTCCCTATCAGAGGCATTTTTCTCGTTTCCTCGATTGATAAAATGCTCATATTTTTCCTTAAACCTGAATAAAGGAGTAATAGGAGAAAAGAATCAACTTATGCCACAGTAACTCCACAATAATGAAACTGGAGCATGGTACACAAGTTACTCTTTCTTGTCGCCTAGCAGCTCAGGACAGCAGAAATTAAACAAGGCCCATAATTCCTATAATAAGAGAGAGCAAGAGCACTGTCATAAATATTTGGTTTCTTTAGTGCTTCTCATGCATAAAAGAAATATAGTGCAAAACAACAGTATAAATAAAAGTCCAAAGGTGACAAATTAATGCTACCTTAAGATTGTTTTGGAGTGGTGTGCCACTGATGATGATACGATGAAGACAAGGAATCTGAAGCAAACTTTTTGCCCTTTGTGTACTTGGATTTTTTATAAGATGACCCTAAAATTTTAATAAATTGAAAACCTTAAAGTTCATAAAATCGAGCAAGTCTATGCTTGCCTAATAGGAGAAATTGCATAGAATAAATCAAAGAAAAATATCATTGCATTTCATGAATCTGTAAGTAAGGAAAATAGATATACTTCATCGAGAATCATATAATCCCATGTTGTTTCATCTTCTTCCCCGTCATCTTTGTAACAATAATCTCCACATAAGGATTTTGCATTGTTCCTCACAATATCATATGTTGTCAGAAGTATACCTTTGTCCTATGGTGAAGAAACAAAGAAACAGTCAAAGTCCAAAAACATAAAAAGCATTGATATGAAAAATAGGGCAACCTAGATTCATTTCACAAATTTCATAACAAGTAACAGTCCAACTCTTGCTCAGTATGCAATTGTTCCCCTAATATTTAGTTGCATCCAAACTAATCATTTGCCTAATAGTTTGAGTTGAGCACAACATCAAATGATATGCGATGACTGCTGAAGAATCACAGCATAAATAAGATAGAGAAAAACAGCACTCGGCTTTCAACAATGTAAAATCTGCAACAGAGACAGGAATCATGTGAAATTTTGTGTTTTAGCTCTATAAATACAAACCAATTGCATTTCTGGAACTTTGCTGCATGAAATTTACTTAAACAAAGTATACTCTTTCTTGCCAGAATCCACTTGTTTACAAGTAGTAAAGATGCAATGAGCTACTGAGCTGTAGACTCACAGTGCCCAAGACAGAAAATTCATACTTTATATGCTTAGTAGTTAGTAGTAATCTATTCAATCATTTAACAATGCATCAAGAGATTAAGAAAGAAAACCTGAAGTACATATTGGAGCTCATAGTGACGAGTTTTTGTGCAAGTTGCAAAATACCTGTAAACGAAAGAAAAGGTTCAAACTCTGCCAAGCATAATGTGATACATATACACTCTGCGGCAAAGATCATAGTTGTCAGTAGCGCGACGCACAACAACACGCGAAGGCATGCTGGAGCTATAGTGCATAGCACGCTTTATTGAAATATGCGCACAATAATTATATATATTTTCTAAAACACACCTAAATATCAATATATTTTGCCTACCATTTAGAATAAACAACTAAAATAATCACAAAAACAATGAAGACATTTTTGAATACCAAACCAGCAATTCAACATGAAAAAAGAAAAGATTAATACATTAAATTCAGCATTTGAACATAATAATTAAGAAATTAAAACTTTTAACACTTGAACAATTACGTAAATTTAGTAAATCAAGAATTTACTTCAAAGCCCTGAAACCTTTTTTACCCAGTAATTAATATTCAGTTTTTGCCCACCCATGGAAACCAAAATTAGCATTTAATTACCCAGTCATTTATATTTAGTTTTTGCCCACCCTTGGAAACCAAAATTAGCATTTAAGTACACTAAGATGAAAAAAAAAGGGGGAGAGAGAGAGAGAGAGAGTTGTACAAAGAAGATGACGGAAACAAGAAATGAAAGAGTAAAAAAAAGACAAAGAGGGCTACTGTTGCTCGTCACATGAAGAAGAAGGCTGTTGCTACTCGTTTCTTGCTGGTGGGAAGGGCAGAAGTCACGAAGAAGGGGTGGGTTTTCTCGGTTTTAGAGTTTTGGGCAGCAGCTTAAAATCCTAATACAGTAAACCCTTTCTTTTTTCCTAAAAGTTATGTAGCAATTTCTTTTTCCTTTTTTCTTTTTCAAAAAAGAGATTGGATTCACTGTAGCGCAAGCAGTGCTGTGCTACTGTATAAGTAAGCAAGCACTATGTTCAACCTCGTTGTGCAGTGCGACACGAAAGCGAGCGCTTCGCGTGGTCCTGCACTATCAACGCTTTTGACAACTATGCCATTGATGAAAGTAAAACTAAGAGCATCATACTCTCTTGTCTTCTCAGAGAGCCCAACTGTCGATAACTCATTTATCCAATGGGTTAATAGTGTTTTTGGTGCAACAACCAAGATCCTCCAGACCAAATTTGAGTGGAACAGCCCAGCTAAGAAGCTACAAATCTGAAAAGAAATGAAGCTGAAAAGGTCAATATAATGAAAGGTCATTATGGAAAATAAACAATCATTAACAAAAGTATTTTCTTTTACCTGCATTGTCTTGCCAAGGCCCATATCATCACCCAAAATACCACCCTTACCCTTACAATGAAGAGACCAAAGCCACTTTAGTCCTTCGCGCTGATGAGGATACAACATTCTTGCTATCTTACCTGGTAATTTATACGTGCACCTTGGACCACTCAAAATAAAGTCATCGACATGATCATCCAATATAACAACCTCGTCATATTCTTCATCAGACACCTCAATAAAGTTCCCTTGCCTCTTATCAACTTGTTTAACAGTTTGTCTTTCACTCAAAGCCATAAAATTGTCGATATCACAATCTTCGTCATCTCTTCTGTAACTGTAAGCTTGAGATTCTTTTGCAGTTCCTGACTTTATATGCATCCTCAGAAGCTCATTATTGTTAAGCCCTTCAGACTTATACATAGTTTTTTCAGCCTCACCAATACAATTATCCTCCTTAACCTCAGGAATATAAGCTTTTTCCTTTTGGTGCTCATTAATAACAGTACCTCCAACTTTTGACTCAACTGAGCATGCTGGGAAATTAGATGAAAGCAGATATGAAGAAGTAGCAGCCTGGTAGTCAGGGGATCCCACTTTTATGGTCACATCAGCTAATTTACTTCTCGTTGACTCCTGAAAATCCTCTGTGAAATCGACTTTCTTGGGAACCCTTTTCTTCTCAATGGAGAGAATCTCAAGCCTTGAGCTCAAATCATGCAGTATATCCCTGATTTCATTTCCATTACTCTCACATGCTTTATTCACCTGAAGAGGTGAATCAAAATCAGAAATGCCATCAAATTTTGGCTCCTCATCTCTTATAAAACTCTTCCCTGTTCCAGCACCACTGTCATTAGTCTTGGAAATTCTGCACAGGCGACGTCTGCCTTCAATTCTCACCTTCATTTGCCTTGCTTCTCCTGAAATTATTTACATGTCCATAAACTCCATGAAAATGAAATATATCCAAGAATTATGGACCCAAGAATCAAGTAAGAAGATTCAGTAATACCTCGGAATTTGTTATCAAAATCAGCAACACTAGATAATGAAGATTTTTTCTTGGCAGCATTATCTTCTTTTTCAGATACTTCACTACTCTCTGGCTCAATATGCTCAAGTTTCGTACCAACTGTATGATTCATTGCCATATTAAATCATGTTAAAAAGAAGGAAAAGATAACTCTAAGCACAAATACGAGGGAAAAAGAAAAGTAGGAATAGAGTATGACTCTTCAGTAAAATCAGAAAGTTGCAAATTCCATACTTGGAAGATCAGCCTGATATTCACATGACTCAGAAATAGTTGGGTTTGTCTCAGAAAAACTGTCATCTTCTTCAGTATTCTTGCTACTTTCATACGGTTCACAGGCTTTCAGTACAATTGTCAGAAGAACCAAAAAAATATTAAATTATCAGAAATAAGAAATCACAAAATTTATGCACCAGATGTCAGGGCGAGCGACAAACAAAAATAAACACCGAACACCCATGCATCTAGAAGGTACGAATAAATAGATAGCAGTCAAATTTTCTAATATTTACAGAAGTTTCAACACCGGAGGTTGATTGATTATCTGCTTCCTTTGTACATTCATGATAGGGCATGCAGTGGCCTAAATAGCAGACAATAATACTGAATAATCACATCATCCTTATTTCTATATTCTCATTTGGTTAGTAAAATGCTTTAAGTTAGAGTTCTATATGGCAACTTTTATGGTCTTTACATTTATATCTATTCCCTTAGAAGAAACGACTTTTATAGATAAAATGTAAATTATAGTCAGTATATTTACTTGTAGGCAAGGATGATTTTTTTAAAATAAGGTTGCTATTTTATAAAAGGGACATTCCAAAAAGCGATGAGAGCATTGAAAATGAAAATACTTTACATGCAATGACACAGAGAAGAAAGCTAATGACAGGTCAGAATCGATACCAAGAGTGGAAGACGGGGAATCAAAATCGGCAATGCCAGAAAATAGCCGGGGAGATGAATCCTTAAGCTTCGACACAGATTCTTTGACATTCGGTTTTCCTTCCCAATTTAATATGAGACAACAATCATTTCCCCACACACACAAATGAAATTTCTATTCTAAAAAAGGAAAGGCAACAAGAATACCTTCGATGGGAGGAGGAGTACCAAAATCAAATCGAGGAACGTCATCGTTTCCTTGGGTATATTCAAAAGCCTCGTCAAGCTTCACCTTCGATTGGGCATTACCATCCACTATGGTTTCCCAAAATCAAACCACAAAAGCAATAAACAGGAAAAAAAAATCGATGAGCATGAAACGAACACGTAAACAACTATAGAAGTGTAGCTATGTGCGAATTTACTCAGTATAGGTTTGGGCTTAGATTGAGAAGCGGAAAGGTCATGGAGAAATCGGTTGTGGAGTTGATTGAGGCTCAATGCCTGCTTCCTTTTCCCGTCCGCCATCGATGATCTTCTGGTATTGGTAGAATGGAACGGAGAAGAGTTTTTCTTGCTCTGTTCTGCACTTCCCGCTTCCGAGTGGGAATTTGAATTTTGGAAGTATGGAGAAAAATCCCCAGTCTTTGTGCGGGGCTTTGTGTATTGGGGGGTGTTTGGATTGGAGGCAGAGGGGATAACTGGAAAAGGGAATTTCTGATGGTAAATTGGAGTCGGGAGGAAATTACAATTGCTATTTGGATCCGCCTTTTTGAAAAGCGGCAAACTGCATTTTACCCCGCCCCAAAAATAGACCAAAAAAAATATATATATATAGACAAAAAAATTTCTAATACTTTTAAAAATTATGCACACCACATCCCTCTTCTTATTTGTTCCAATCTAGTCCTAATTTTAAGGTATAATGATTATATTACTCTTAATTAATTCATATACTTTTAATTCAATTTATTTATTTTTTATATATATTTTCATATATCTTTATTTTATTTTTTTTCTTGAAGAAATATTTTTCATATATTTTCTTTCATCTCCTTCACACCAATTTTTTATTTAAAAAAATTATTCTTAATTTATTTAAAATAAATAAATAAATGTTGTTATCATACAAAAAATTCTATAAATGTTTTAGCAAATGCATTAAATGTGCCTAATTTCTAATTTCATATATGTTTTTCATTTTCTTCTCACCAATTTCTATTATATATTCATATATAAATATATTACGTATTATATTTATATATGCATAAGTATATAAATATATTTATATACAAATATACATAAATATATTTAATATTCATTATAAATATAAATATATATTTATAAATACATATAATATATATATATATATATATACAAAAACCCCTGCCCTCTCCCCCACATTGCATTCTACAACCCCATTGCCCCACCTCCCATGCTATGATAGCCACACAGCTGCAGTTTCCACCATGGCCAAAACTGCAGCCATGGCCACCGTGGCAAAAAAAGAGGGCTGCCATTTTCTAAGGCTGCCATAGCCATGACAACAACTAAAGAGGTGGAGAAGGGGGTGCAAGGGAGGGGTATATTTAATAAATATATTTATATAATTTATATTTTTTATATATAAAATAAATTTGAACCATTAATTGCTTTAAAATGATCCAACGGTTGATATTTATGGCAAAATTGACATTTAAGCAGCAAAAAAGTAAAACTAACTGCATTTGCCACGCGTGCGCTACATTGTGAGACGGAGGGAGGTAATTTGCTACGTTTTTAAAAACATAAGGGGTTAGGTTGCATTTTTCTTTTCATAGGGGAGTTTCCTGCACCTTTTCATTTTTACAGGGAGATAAAACCCAATTTGCCCTTTCAAAAAGAAGGATTTCTACATTTGATTTTTATTTACTAATTATTGTGACACGTCAAGTATAAATTTAATTTTATCACATTATTAATGATAGTGGTATTAATAAATAATAAAGCACTCAATATTTTATATAATGTAGATAAAGAATAATATAATTTTAACAATAACCATAATGAATAATACACAATATCAATTATCAAGTAATATAAACTAACTCTAGCAAATAAGTCTTATGTTAAAAGTCCAAGAATGTGAAACACACATTTCTAACCATTCCATAAATTTCTCCACTATACTTTGATCATATTACTTCAATTTTGTACTCTAATATCAAGTGAAAAATGCATTTTTTTAAATTAAATTAAAAATTATGGGTAAAATTGATAACACAAAATTTGGTATAACACGGTGTAACTTCCATTCTAAGTGTGTAAGAGGTCTTCTTTTTAATACTAGTCATTGTAACATGATGTCCCTATATGCATAAACTTAGTCTATCATATTATTGATAAATAATTAAGCACTGAATTTGTAACGCATCAGCCAGGAGAAGCTTACTTCGGACTGAGGTGTTACCCACTCCACGCCACCAATCTTATGAATAACAGAAAATTATATTTCTCAAAATTCCAAATTAATTAATTTCTGCAACAACATCCATCGAATATTCAATTCTGGGTTGAAATACCCAGAATGGCACCTAGCACTTCTATCACCCTTATTGCCTCATGTGTCATTGAGTTTAATCTATCTTTGCTGCTCGATGCTATCTGGGGTAAAGAATGAAAGAAATAATAAAACAACGTAAATTTGAATGACTTAGTGAGATAATTTAGCTATAATAACAAAGTGACAATTTCACAAATAGTAGAGGTAAGTAGAAGTATAAATATTTTCAAAAGTTGTGAAAGAAGGTTTTAGTCAAAATTTAAAGGTGATCCATCTCACCATCGTCCCATACGAGTTATGAGACTTCACAAAATTCACTGTCTATCATGGGGGTTTAAATTTTAGTTATGACCAAAAATGTCGATAAGGTATTTGAGTAAACATTTGCTTTTGTCAAACATTTGAGATTAAAAGCAATAGCACCAGGAATATCAATTACAACTTGGCAAACATTTCTAAGTAAAAAGCTATTAGCAATTCTCCTATTTTGTCCCTCCATTTTCGAAAACACGAAAATTCCCATCCCTCCAAAATCCCAAGTGAATGGCTCGAATAATGTACTATAACCAGTAGGCATGGCTAGCTGCATGCCTCATCCCTTTTATAGCCAGCTACCTCCAACTGACTACAGAGCCAGATTCAATCAATAGGGTATCAGCAAGAGATCAATCTCATTGATCCATTCAACTCGATCCGTCCTAAGCTAATCCCATGGCCCATCTCAAGGGTATTAGTAATTAGTTCGGTATCAGTGATTAATAATCATTAATCAGTGCTCAACAATATTTATATAACACGTCACTATGCCATGACAGCCAAAATTTGAATGCTTAAACAGTCTTGACTCATTTATATGAAATGGTCATGCCTATGATAGTACATATATTTCAAAATTAGTATTTTACATAACATATCAAGTCACCATATTAACATAAAAACTGACTCTGCACTAGGCTAGTTTCCAAGAAAGCATGGCAATAAAACATATATTTCAAAATCACTTTTCAATTTTCTCAACACAATCACCAATCTCAGATAAAACGATATCAATTAAAATCAACAAAAGCACTTAGTATAGAAGGGCATTATGGAGTACTATTTTCAATACATAAATTGAAAGGAAATAATGATTAGGATATAATAGCAAGTATATAGATTCTTTCCCCAACAAAAAATCTCATACTAATGAGTATACACTCACCTAGTATAGGTAAAGGACTCTCTAGTCATATGCTTGCTCAGGTCCTAGCTTCCCAGTTAAACGACCGAAAGCTGTCATAAGATAATTCAAGTTATTATTCAATCACTTCCTTAAATCTTATTTATAAATATAGTTAACGTCTTTATCAAGCTTAAGGTTATTCTGACACTCAAGTTCACTTGTATCTTATCTCAATTAACCTTAATCTTCCAACTATCTGATACTTCAATGTCACGAGACTTTACTGACACGAGCTCAATCATTCCCACTTTATTGTCCTAATATTTTGTGTGTCTTAATAATTTTATGTGCTTGAGCTAACTCAATCCTCAAATTACCCCTAACAACCCTATTCGTCACTTCACTTATTTTACAATACATAGTGAGGGTTCAAGTTCTTAAACTAGTTGGACCTATGAGTTTATCGGGTCCAGGTCTAATAACTCATTTTCATTATATCATTTGTATAAATTAATCTTTAGATTAACCTCGACTATCTTATTTTCACAACATACCATATCATCAAATTGAAGAGTATAACTTTAAATCAATCTTTCTTTATTTATTAAACTGAGAAGTATAGCCAATTTTGTTCAATATTTATGAATCAATCATCGTCTTGATTGAAATTACATTTCAGCAGTCCAAACTTTAATTAACACTGAATTAGAAGTGCAAAATCAATCGAATTTAACATTTGATATGAACTTTACCCAAATTGGATTGTATCGCAATCCAATTTTAAGTTGGAACTAATCTAGATGAGTCTAAGATTATATTATGCATAAACTGTTCAAAATCAATTGTATTCACCGCTGTCGGACCACCACACATTGGCGCTAGAGATGGGAATCACCACCACCATCGGGTGCACCTCGATGCCAGAAGTAAAATGCCCCAACCAATTTTCAAACACCATTATGTCACTGCCCAATTTAACCAAAAACTACCCTAAAACCCTAACTTTGCTACCATCTACCACCTCCTTCAATTCCTCCACCACCAACCATCAAAATCCCAAATTGAGACCACCATCACTTTTCCCATGCCCTCACAAACAGAACCTACCAAAACTCCACCACTTTCCGCCGTTGGAAGTAGCTCAACGCCACCTCCGCTGCTCACCCACCGTTGGCCTCATTTCCTGGCCAATTTATCAGTTATTTTTGAGAAACTTTAGTATGGTTTTGTTCTCAACTAAAGGAAGATTTATATGGCGTTATTTTTTGGTTTTGGGGTTGATTTTCGATCATTCATCATCGGAGTAAAGTTGGGGTCGACTTTTAAATTTTGAACAATTCTCGTCCTTCTTTATATATATAAAATACTTTTCAATTTCTTCAATTTAGCCCCCACAAGTTTTGACCGACTTCACTTGAGCCCCCAAAGTTTCACACCACCTTCATTTTGGTCCCCAACCTTCAATTGATTCCCCTAACTTTTAATTCATGCACATTGACCCCTAGAATTTCTATTTTTGGGCAATTGGGCCCAAATTGATATATTTTAAAGTCCTTAATCTTTTATTTATCTCACATTAAACCCCCCCTCCAAATTTTATAATTTTAAACAATCAAATCCTTTTCTTATTTACAATTAAATTCCTCAATTCCGACATTTCTACCTAAACTCTAATTAATTTAATTTCAATCAACTTAAATTAAAATTCCAAAATTCGGGGTATTACACAATTTTTATATAATGTAGATGAACAATAGCATAACTTTTGTAATAATCACACTAAATAAGTACAACATTAAGTATCAATTTGTATAAACTCATATAGCAAATAATTCTTATGTCAAAAATTCAAAAACGTGGGATATATGTGTCCACCTCCACATTCAATATTTTTTTAATTATATCTTGAGTTACTATTTGTTGTTTGTAATTTTACATTGAGTGAGAAGCATACTTTTAAAATTAAATTGACAATTAAGGGTACAATTGGTAAATTGAAATCTTGAGTAACATGGCGTAATAACCACTTTTGAGTATATAAGAAGCCTTTCTTTTTTATACTAGTGATCATTGCACGTGAACCACACACACAAGTATTTTTTAGACAAAAATAAATATTAAAAATCAACACTATTTTATTCAAACAAATTAAAAATGTCTTTTCAAAGTAGTATAAGTTAAAAACAACAAATAATTGAAATTTCAATTTTGATGAAAAAATACTAAAAATATGAAAAGAAAAAAAATTCTTAAATTAAAATTGATTGGAGTATATTTTGTTAAGATGCGACACTAAATACATTTCACATGTTCATAATACAATATATTTTAATTTGTGAAGTTAAAAAATAGTTCAACATGAAGAGAATTCAATGGCTAGTTTAGTGGATAGGATAATTATACTCTAGTTTATTCAAGAATGGGGCGACTGTGGTTCATTGGCAAGCTCATTTTGCTCTTGGGCCGTACATTGAAATTCTTAAGCACCATAACTCCATTGTCTCTTTCAAAACTCTTGCTTTATTTTTTTATCTATCATAACCTTGCTTACATGTTGTGCTTAATATGAATTGAATGGTCATTCAACTTTCATCCAATTCTGAAAGTTGCCATTTTATTTGAGGTACTAAAAAACAATGGAATATCTGTTAAAAATAGAAATGAATTCCAAATTTAAATAAATTTTTTCAATTAAAACTTAAAAATATACAGAATGAAATACAAACTTTTTTGTTTTCCTTTTCATTACATTAGATAAGAGGAAAGAACTATAATTTCTCAACACTACTAGGGCTCTTCTCAAATAACATAAACTTAAATTCATCTTACATATTTAGATAAACAAAATGCACTACTTGATTTGCTTGGAAAATAGACATGATAGCAACACCATAGCCCTATCATCTTTTTTATTGCCCCACTTTCGCTTCAAAGCTTCTTCTCTTCTTCTTCACCCATATTTCTTAGTTTAATGCAAAGCCAATTCATTTCACTTTTCTCTCTTCTTTTTCCCTCCATTTTTTGTCTTATTTTTCTGCATATAATTTCTACATAAAAATAAAAGCTATCTAAAAAATTATAATAATCCTAAACCTAGAAGGGTTAGAACAAAAATTTGCCTATACAATAAATAATAGAAACCATAAGCCAAAATAAAGTGTCATATACAGTTTTTGATACAAATATATCACCATACCATGAAAAAACTTGATTTTAAAAGAATTGTAAACTTACCTAGTGCTACAACAAATAATTGGAGAATTGAAGGATAGTGGAAATATTATCAGATAGTAGACTAGCTTCTTCATTTTTTGAATTGGCCAAAAAAAAAAAAAACAATTAGCAAAGATATATGAATATGCCTTGCAAACTAAGAAAATGCTTAATTGACTTATAAAACCTGATCATGGAAAAATTTCAAACCTACCAACAAAATAATAAAGGATTAATAAACAACAAAGGAATTATAAAAAGTTCTCAAATCTTGATATTAGTTTGGGAGCATGAGTAGTAATAAGTTTTGAATAATCGAGAGATGGAGTGAAAGGAGTTTCGAGTAGCGGGAGAGATCTTGGAGTTATGGATATAGTAAAATTAGTTATAGAGATATTTTAGTCAATTCGGATAATGGAGATGGTCATATGGAAAGTGAAAAGATGTTTCAGATAGTGGGGATAGAAAGTGGAGCTATGGATAGAGGGAGATTAGTTATAAGATTATTTTAGTTAAATAATAATTTAGTGTAGTGGTATAAAAAACTACTAGTTTTTAATGTAAGATCCATTTTCTTTTCAAATAGTATAGAAGTATAGATGTTACACATCATTTTCTCTTAATTGTTGAGTTATATTCCTCTTGGAGGGTGTTTGATGAGCTGATAATCTTTTTAAAATATGTTATAAAATGTTATAAAGTGTTCGGCAAATTCTTTTAAAAGAAGACTATAAGCTTAGGGTCTTATAAGTTCTCTTTAAATAAGTAAAAACTGTAATTGCTTATTAAAAAGTTTTCATTTTCTTTTTTGAAGAGATATAAAAATGTGAAATTGGAAATGAGAATTCATTATATGATAGTTTATGAGAAATAGGGCGTTTTGAGAAATAAGAATCAGAATTGGATATGACAATAGCTATGAGATAAAATGTAATGATTAGACTGATGTGATAGGTAAAGTGAGACGAGACTATAAATGATTGTGAAACTTTTTTTTTATTTTGTCTATATTGAAAATAAGAAAATGTTTGTGAGATACATTTTTTAGAAGAATAATGTTTTTGAGAGTATTTTTGGATAAAATATTTTGGTAAAAAAAAAATATTTCAACAAATTGAATTAGTTAACACATTTAATATAAAAATTTGCTAATTACATATCATAATACACAATTTTGTTAAATTATACTAATTTTTTAATACTAGAAAATAGAAAATTGCAATTCATGTATTCACCATTTGCAATGTAGATAATGAAATTTGTATGAAATGTATTTATATTAAATTCATATTAATTGTATACTTTATATGTTAAACGATTTATTCATTGTGAATTTTCAATTTTAATAAATAAATATGGGAGAAGTTTAATGTATTAATTATCAATAATTGAAATTGAGATTTTTTTCTCGTATTTACACTAAATTCCTATTATTTTAATTTTTTGGAAAATTAGAATATTCTATTATAAGTTCTTACTTTAATTTATGAAATATTTATTATACGTGTTTAAGCTAAATAATAAATTTATGTAATAAACATATTTAATAATTCTTAACTATGGGACTTTCTATGGTTCAAAATTAAAATTTTGTGTTTAAGTTTTATAAATTTTAAAATAATTGGAACTTGTATTTTGAACATATTTAAAACAAAATCATTTAAGCATGATATGCATCTTTGTTCATGATGGATCAATGTTAATATTTATCATATAAATATTTTAAAATGCATCATTGTACGGACAACCGCATTACCGCAACAACATGCATAACATTTGGAATAACAATATTGCAAAATAATCTACAAAAACTATGATAAATACAAATATGTCTAGTAAAAGTACATATCAATAAACCCTACAAAGTCGTCTATGAAATAGCCATCCAAATATAGCAGACATATATAAAAGGAAGATAAAGTCATAACAAGGGACATTAGCAAAGTAACAAAGTTGCACAAGCAATGATGAGCTTAAGGCCACCTCTGACATCCATGAATTGCACTAGCACCAGGAGACCTAGCAGTGCTATCAAAAGTGCCCTCTGATCCATGGGCAATGTGTCATGCGATCTTTCTCATAAGTGTAGCTTGCTAAGCATCTTTGGACCCTCAGACAAATGATGATGCCACATTACTAGTGTCCTGTAAGTTCAAAATGTCAACAATGTCATACTCTAGTGAAGGTATACATGCTCGTGGTATTGAGGCATGCAATAGCCATGCAACGGGAGGAGGCTTGTGTGCCCTAATGGAGTACTCTAAAATCGAGTCAAAAATGACGATGGGAATAGCTAAGGCATTGCCAGATGCCACATCATCATCAAAATTTGATGCCCACCTTTAGCTAAAAATTTAATTCAATTGTACGAATAGTGGCTCCCATGGACACTAAAGTGTAATTGCCAAATAGTATCCTATGATAAATTAAAAGATACATAATATTATTCGGCTCAGGAATTTTAACAAGTACTAATCACTATAATATTTACATAAAATTTTTCGTACATAAATAACTTACATGGCCATATTGGCCTAGTGTTTTACATTGACACACACGACATTTGTTGTAGGTTTGTGCTACACTCTTGTTAGTGTAGTAAACTTAACAAAATGCAAAGTATTAGTGTTGCAACTGTGTAACATTTCTTTGACCTTGTCCATTGATATGTCATGATCAAACTAACAAGATAGACATCATGAGATGTTGGCGCACAAGTCCAACATAGCTGCATGAAGCAAAATATCTAGCATGCTTATGGATTAGATCATCAAATGAAGTAGTTTTGTCTCCTCCTCACCAGTCCAATGCACATCACAAAGATAGTGATCAATTGTTTGATTACGCATACATGGCATCCCTCAAATTTCATTTTTACATTTAAATAATGTTGATTGATAGTAAATATTCATAATGCTAAAATAATCACAAATGTACTAATAATAATCTAAATTAAGATGAAGAGTGTTTCACAACTACAACAAACATTCAATGTAATTAAGGTAATATAATGATAGAGATATCACAAGAGTAGTAATTTATAAATTTACAAAACACCCATACTGGAATTTATAGTTTATACAAATCATATGATAATTTTTTTTCTTTTTTAATGACCATAGGAAATACAAATAAAGTTAATGGTAACTTATAAAATGGGTAGTGACAACAAATAATATGACAACAATAGTAAACGTCAAATGTAAGAATAGTGACAACATGCTCATATAAACCATTCAACAGAGTTGTGCCATATGGGGTAAAAGATAGATAAGTACTGCTAGATGTGCACTCGTACGATGAGGTAATAGATGTAATCCCATCTTGCATAGATCCTTCAGTGTAGGAAGACTAAGTTGCTGATGATGATGAGGTTCAAGTATAATGTGTAATTGAATGTTCATGAAGTATTTGGGAACACTAACATTCTTAACCACTACCCAAATGAAATTCCCACGATAATTCCCTCATAGTGGGCATGTGTAAAACAACAATTACACATTTAATGCTTATGACACTTTATGAACCGTTCAAAGGGTACACACAATTTAAGAACCACATAAACACCATAAATTTCTTAAAGTTAATACAATCTACAATATAAAGTTTGATTAGTCGATTCCAAGATAGTCATTCCACATTTGTTAGGTGATTGCATTGCTAAGCCAATTTTATTCCCATTATAGCATCCTTGGACATATCAGCAATCCTAGGTTTCTCTTGAGATGATTCCTTTTTCTATACTATCATGCTTGGAACCTTGTATTCCTTAAATAATATGTAGTTCATAGGATGCACACATACAAAATTATGAAGCACATGACATGCAATTACGATGTCTAATTGTGTTAACACCATATAATGCGACATCAACCATCTAATAATAGGGAATCGCCTTTTGGTAATCGAAACAAAACTTGATGTGATTCCTAATAATTGTCTATGATTGATTAAATTATTCTCTTATTATTTTGGGGTCCATGGTTACCACTCCACTTTGGCATGTGATATTGTTTTCCTTGATGTGGCGCCATGAAACCAAGAAAATTTGAGTACCCCAGATTCTGCTATGTGGTACTTATCTATCGAACATTGAATGTATCATCATTGACTTTCTTTGGTAGAACATTAATGTCTTTGCTTGGTTTGCCTTTGACTTATCAAGCATATACCCTAATATGATCATCCACCAACTAAATTTTAACCCCTATGCTAAACTTATCAAGCAGAAAAAATGAGTCTTTGAGAAAAGAGATAATAAAATCATCACGATGAAGTTGAAATATTACTTAGGATAGGATATATAGATGAATTCAGTTTCCAAAATAACTTTGTAATGTAGTTTTAGTACCTAAAAATGGCAACAAGGGACACATGTGTAACGATTTCATTAATCTTAATAAAGCTTGCCCTAAGGACCCTTACATCTTACCTCGTATTGACCTTTTTGATGACTTGGTAGTAGGATGCACTTTACTTAGTATGATAGATGTGTTCCAAGGATACTATCAAATGTTCATGGCACCCAAGAATTGGGATAAGATTGCATATTGTCAAAAAAGGAGTGCATTAGTTTGTGGTAATTCTTTTTGGGCTCAAGAATGTTGAGGCCACTCACCAAAGATTAATAAATCATATATTTAAGGTGAGATAGGTTAAAACCATAAAGGTCTATATCGATGATATGATTGTTAAGAGCACTGAAAAGAAAGACCATTTTGCAAACCTGAAAACACATTTTCAATCTTGAAATATGTAGCTTGAAGCTCAACTCTTCAAAGTGTACTTTCAGTGTTTGAGGAGAAAAATTTCTACTGTACATGGTTAGTTATAAGGGGTATCAAAGCCAACCCTCAAAAAATACAAACTATTCAGGGCATCAACCTATTTAGGTTGATCAAAGAGGTCCAACACTTGGTAGGTCAAATTGTGGCCCTTAACCAATTTATTGAAAGAATGGCTAACAAGAGCTCACCCTTCTTCAAGATTTTATGCAATATAAAGAACTTCTAATGGACAGAAGAATGAGATCAAGCTCTCGTTGACCTCAAGTAACACTTGGCCAACCCATCACTCTTAACCAAGTTGGCTCTCAAATAAATATTATTTCTTTACCTGGCTATGTCAACTAAGCTCATCAAGAATAGATAGTTGAAATAAAGAAGGAAAAAAAGAAAGGCTATAAGGCTACTGGGCAGAGAAAGAGGGACTTCTACATGAATATTTCTACAAAATATCTTATAAAGTACTGCCAGTCTCATGTTAAAATAGGGAAATCATTTGCTTTTGTGATAGAGGAAATGAAAATGATAAACCTTGCACAAACAAGGTCAAACCACTACAATGTAGTTAGGTAGGGACAATCAATTTGTAGCAACATGAGTGATAGAATGAATTCAATCAACAGTGTTGAATAGGGCTGTCAATTGGTCGAATTTGGATCTGATCAACCATATCCAAATTCGATTATCAAAATTCATATCAAAATTTGATCGGATATCCAATATGATCTTTGTTAGCCAATACCATAATATTTTTTTTCTTTTGGATTGTATAAAAATATTATATTTATAAAGTAAATTTACATCATATATAAATTTTTAACAATTTTTTATTATATATTAGTCCAAAAGTTAAATATTTGAATACTAAACTCCTATTTCACATTATATTAATGCATAAATGAACTATTATATATCATTATATTTAACATTTTATCAAAATTACTTTTATTTTTTAAGCTAACAACTCAATATTAATAGCATAATATAAATATTAGGTTAATATAATATATAGATTTTATATTAAAATCTTTATTAATATTATATATAAGAGTATTTATTAGACAAAAAAATATTAAAGTCTAGATTTGGATCTTTAATGGATTGAATTGCTTAATTTCATATTCGATGCACTTATTTTGGATTATGGATATTTATAATCGGATCTAAGCCATCGAATATTTTAATCAAATAAAAATTCTAAAATTTAGATTGGATTCAAATTAAAATTCGATCCATTGATAGCCCTAGTGTTGAATATAGTTTAGAGCCTTTTCCTCACTCAATAAACCTATCTGGTCTGATACAGTACAGTACAATATGAGTAATACCTTACCACATGAAGGGTTTTTGTTTAAGACAACTTTTCGTGCCTTCACTTTTTAGTTTATTATTTGCAACAAAGGTTGTGGGAACAAGTGTTATGTTTGCCTTAGCTGCTACTACCATTCATCATGAACTGACCTTGGTCTTCACTTAAAAGTCATATGAGGTTCAATTTTGATATCCGTTGATGGAACAACTCATTGATTTTATCTATTATTTGAGTAAAGTTCAGAAGAAAGCGAAAAAAAATTACCTCAAGATTAAGAAGTTTGACCTAGCCCTGGTCTTAACAGCCAACAGGAGGTTAAGACTTTATTTTTAATCTCATATTATTATTATATTAATTAACCAACTATTAAGGCAAGTCTTGTCGAAGCCACGTACTTCTAAAGGGTTGACAAAGTAGGCAATTGAGTTTGAAGAATTCGATATTCATTATCAATCTCAAGTCATGATCAAAGCCTAAGTCTTGGCTAATTTTTTGGTATAGATGGTTGACTTCCTCGATGAGATCAATCATTTGATTGCCTTTTAGATACTATATGCTGATAGCTCTTTCACTGCATCAGGAGGGGGAGTTGTGATTTCTCTCCATGCTCTGAATGATACAAAAATAAACTTCCCCTTCACCTAAACTTTTGAGTAACAAATAATAGGGTTAAATATGATGCCTTAATTGCTAAATATGAGGTATTGATCGCTAGCATGAAGATGGCCTTTCATTAGGGGGTCGATTCACTCATAACTATAATAGATTCTCAATTAGTAGCTAGATAGTTTGATGATAGCTATGAGGTAAGAAGGCCTTTATAATGAATTATTTGGCATCTATTTGTGACCTAAAGAGCTATTTTAGAGCATTCTCTTTTAGCCAAGTACCTTGAGCAAAAAATGAAAGAGTGGACTCCTTTTTTAGTTTGCCAACTCGATAAAAAGTACAAGAAAAAAAATGATCACTTTCTTAATTTTTGATGGCCCCATTGTAGAAAAGGGTTAACACAATGTATCGCTTATTTTACCTCATGGCCAGTAAGAGCCATGCTTACAAGCGACATAATCACTTACGTCAAAGATAGTAAACTACAAGAAGATAGAGCAAGCTATGAGCAAGGCGCTATTCAATTAATGAAGAGAGATAGCTCTTCAAAAATTATTCTTAAAGACCCCTCTCCAATGCTTGACCCTAACCTAGTCATAAACAATTCTCCAAGAAGTCTGTAGTTTGCGAAAATGATTAGGAATTTGAGCCCTCATTTATAAAGTCCTCCATAGTGTTTCTTTTAGCCTATGAATGTCAAAGACATAATAGATTTCTACCTCAAGTGTACTCTTTGCCAATTTCACTCGAATACTCCACAATAACTAGTGGTCTCAATGACTAGGGTTGAAGTTACTTAGCCATTTGACCAATGGGTTGTCGACATCGTGGGATCGTTTCTCATAGCTATAGGTTAATGCAAGTTCTTAATTATTTCACCATTGAATACTTCATTAAATAGGTTATGGTCGAAGGGGTCGCAAAGATCACTAATGCTGATGTTCAAAGTTTTCTCTAGAGAAACATAATTTGTAATTTTGACTTTTTTAGTGTGATCATTTTAGACGACAACACTCAGTTCCAAAGTAAGAAAATCATAGAGTGGTGCCAAAAGCTTGTAATTCAAAAATATTTCACCTCAATTAGCAACCTTTAATGTATGAACAGAAGTGAGGAACTTAACCATAGTTAAGCAAATCAAGACACGTCTCGAAGGAGCCTAAGGCGAGTACGTTGATAATCTCCTAAGAGTATCTTAAGTATATCAAACTATACCATGAAGGGCAATAGGCGAAAGCTTGCATAGTTTGGTCTATAGATTTGATACAACTGTCCCTATTGAGCTTATCAAACAGACTAGTAGAATTATGAGGTAGAATCCCAATAGCAACATAGCATAGGGTATTTGAGCTCGACCTTCAAGGGGAAAAATGGCAACTATCCCTATATTAAGATGTAGTATTATAAGGTACTGATGGCAAAGACTAATAACAAGAAGGTCACTTTAAGGAGCTTTCAAATCAGAGATCTAGTACTTAAGTGAGTCAAAGTCTCCAAACATGATAACAAGCTTGACCTAATTGGTTGGTCTTTACTAAATTGTCAAAGTAACCAAGAACAATGCCTATTGACTAGTATAGATGGATGGGATCAAATTACCTTGGCCTTTGAATGCCATCAACCTCAAGAAATTTCATGTATGAGGCCAGAATTTGACCGACCTCAATGATTTGTCAATATAAAAGCAACGCATTTTCATATACAAGGTCAAAAATCAACCAGCCTCAATGATTTGTCGGCATAAAAGTGACACATTTTGTACTTCTACTTTTGATTGATTAAGGTTGGAATTTATCAATAAAATTATTTTTTTTGGTACAGTTGCTTTTTGGTCGATTACAATTTACCCTTGACCACTGTTAGGTCACCTTCAATGTTACTAATTATAATGTCAACTATCCAATTTAATTTTACCATTTATCGATAAGAATGTTCACATCAATTAATTTATTATCATCTTTTAGTTTTAGTGCTATCTCTTGCTTGTTGATGAGGCTAGCTAGCTTGAGACCAAACTTCTCATCAAACAAGGGGACAGGGGAATGCACAGGGAAGAAAAAATTCAACATAAAAGAAGAAAATGATCAAAATGCAAATTGAAATAGAAAATTTATTATAAAAGGAAATTAGTACATTGACCAAAAACATGAAATAAAGGAAAAAAGAAAGCAAAAGCTAATATTGAAGGTAGGAGTGGTGCTAAGATCAATAATAATTTACAAAAATAGGCAAAGATAATCAACACATCCTCAACCCAAGGATCTATTTCATGCTTTAATAATGTATTAAAAGATAGCATAAAGTAACCTTGTTTTAGAAATAGAAAGGTAACTAGTAAGCTCTCATAATGGAACGCCTTTCAAGCAAGTTTTGTGCCTTTTTCTCCAAGGATCTCCAACTCCTCTACAAAGGACAACAACAACAACTACTCTTACTGCCTAGATCCAAGATGATGAAGAATTGGTGGCAAAACAGCTAGTTAAATGGAACAAAATTTGGCCACCACCTTGAAGGAACTTCATTCACTAATCCAAAAGCTCACCAAGTATCGAGTCTCTAAAGAATTTTACACACTTAAAGTTACTGTCAATCCTCTCTCAATTAGCTGGAGATATGAAGAGGATGAAGGATAAAGATGAAGAAAGTATGAGGAGGTTTTTGAAGAGAGAAAGTTGTTGGAGGAAATCTAGTGGGTGAAGTCAAATGTAGCACTAAGATCCAATAATTAAAGTATAAAACTACTAAATTAAATAGTCTACATTCAAAACCAAGGATCTAATCATGGGTAAAGGATTACCTTTAATGCTCAAAATCCAAGAAAAGGAGGAAGAACACTTCAACACTTGAAAATTATCTTCCAACAATGCAGTAGGATTTTGGCAACAATGGCCCTATCAAATCACCTTGAAATTGGCTAAAATTTGGACACAAGCTCACCAACACCTTGATGAAGCTCCAGTAAAATTTTTAGCCAAAAAGGAATCTAGCAAGGTTTTCAAAAGAAAGTTAATGCCCAAATAGTGGATCTCCAAAAGTCAAAAAATCCAAGTGTCTGGCCTCTAATTTCAAGATCCACACACCAATGGACAATCCAGATCTCTCCTAGATTAGTTGAAAAATCAAGGAAAGAATAAAGAAGGATGAAGGCAAAATTTGAGAGGGAGAGGTGAAGAAAATGTGAAATCTTAACACATGAGAGAATCACACAAAATTTGAGGGGAAAATAGAATCTAACTTTTAGATTGTGAAGCATGCTTGGCCACCCACCCTCTCTCCTATTTATAGGGAGAGAGGTGTGATGCAAGTTGGCATCACACCTCCCATGAGGTTGGCACCAACTTGCCTTGCAAGTTATATGTTTGAAATTCTCATTTCACTTGCTTCTGGAATTTTCATTTCATCTCATGAAATGTCATCCAAATAAATTCAAATGCACACCAAATGAACTCTTTCATTTTGAATTTCTATCCAAATTAATTCTTCACATTAATTAAATTAACCCCTTAATTTAATTAATTAACCTTGATTTAACTCTTTAAGCTAAAAGGTGTTAATTTAATTTCTTAAGTTAACTTAACCAATTGATAGTCATATGGCACCAATTAAATTAACTCCTTAAATTATTTAGATTAATTTAACTATTAAATTGATCAAGCCAAGATGACCAAAAATTTAGTTAACCATTTCCCTCCATAAAATATGTCAAGATGGAATTTTCTAACTTTTAGAAAATTCTCTTCATCAAATAAGATTTCCAATTGGCTTTTGTGTGTGACCTATTAGGTTCTAACATTCATTGGACATGGGCTCACAACTCTTTTGACTTTAGAATATCAAAATATTCACATCAGTTCAAACTCTTTTAAACTAATGATTTAATTCAATTAAGAGTACCCAATTTCCATGGTTAATGCCTAACCTTAATCTCATAGAGCCTAACTAATTGGCCAAAATGAATATGCTTTTGGAGAACCATTCTAGCTCTATACTTGCCACGCAAATACGGTCCTTGCATCTCCTAACTTTTGAAATAAGCCTAAGGAAAGATATTTACCAGCTTTCTAATAGCCTTGATACTATGTTTCTATTCCTAATGTTTGATTCCCGATTATGACCACATCTTTGGAAAACTCCTTTTCCAGATTATCATATTGTCTTGCACAATGACTCATTGAAATTGATCATTATAGAATATATAAGAGATGAATTCACCCTTTATAACGACAAGAAGTCGGATTCAATCTTAGATCTCACAAATCTCTATGTCTAAGTAGCTCATACCCATGCTCAACCCGAAAGTTCCACTATGTGGTCAAGGAAGAGTCAAAGAATGAGAACTTAAACACAATGTTACCATGGATCCTCAGATCAAAGGACTAATTATATGCACTAGCATAAGTTGGAGAACTTGCCACTACGACTATGTAGTGAATTCTCTTGGTGGACCTTTTAGTGAACTTGTTCTCTAATAAGCATCCACTAACATACAACTATGTCGAACATGGATTTCTCATGAAACAAAGCAATATCTATCCCTTAAATTTATGCATCATTAGCTTAAGTATATTAGAATCTTAGATGTCATGTCTCATAAGATTCTATGACTTGCAAGATTTGAGATCACAATCATGTAAGACTTATTTCATTATCATCATCCAGTATGTGACCAAGTCCCATAGTCTTATTTAATCTAAAGGCTTCAACCAAATACTAGTGAAGTAAAAATAAGCATAAGATAAATATGGTCATTCATAATGAATATCATTCAATCTAGATTATATCACAAGAAAAATAGTTTACATGCCAATCCAAATGGTTGTAGAGCACTATTCCAACAATCTACCACTTGCCCTAAAGCCAATTCCTCATAGTCTTAAGGTCTATCTTCTCAAGATGTCGATCAAAGGCCTTTTGTGATAAGGGTTTAGTCAGTGGATCTATTATATTTTTTTTCAAGATAACCCTTTTAACTCGAATGTCATCTCTATCAATGATCTCCCAGATCAAATGATATCGCCTCAAAATGTGCTTCGATCATTGATGAGATCTTAGCTCTATAGCTTGTGCTACTACCCAATTATTGTCACAGAAGATAACCACTCGCTCAGCAATACTGGGCACTACATCCAACTCTTGGATGAAGTTTTATTTATCCAAATACCTCCCTTTGCAGCTTCTGAAGCCGCAATATATTTTACCTCTATGGTTGAATAGATCGTGGTGCCTTATTTGGAACTCATCTAACTTACTGCGCCATTATTGAGGTAAAATATGAATCCAAAAATGGATTTTAGGTTATTTATATTGAATTAGAAACTAGAATTCAAAAATCCCTCAAGTTTCAATTATCTATTATCATAATCCTTAGTTCTTCTCAAATACTTAAGGATTGCTTTAATCACCATCCAGTGACACCATGGTATGATTGAAAGCTGCTTGTAACACTTAAAGTGTGTGCAACATCTGCCCTTATACATTGAATGGCATACATTATACCTTGTATAGTAAATGTATAAGGTATGTGGAACATTTTATATTTCTTGGAACATTTTATATTTCTTGTCATTAGTCTTAAGGGCCGTGACTTAGATAGACGAAGATCATGTCCTATTGAGAGGAATCCCCTCTTAGATTCTTCCATACTAAACCTTTTTAGTATGTTATCAATGTACAATATTTGGGAAAGCCTTAGCATCCTCCTCGATCTATCTCTATAAATATGTATTCCTAATATGTAGGATCTTTCTCCCAAATCCTTCATGGAGAATTGAGTAGATAACTATACTTCAGTATACTTTAACATTACTTTCTCATTCCCAATGAGAATAATATCATGGACATAAAGCACAACAAACTATATATTACTCCCACTAGTCTTTTTGTACATATAAAGTTCATACACATTTTTTATAAATCAAAACAATTTTACTGTCTTAGCAAAACGTATGTTCCAACTTCAGGATACCTGTTTGAGTTCATAAATAAATCTCTTGAGTTTGCAAAGCTTTTGCTCACTCTCTTTAGATATAAAACCTTGTGGTTGTTCCATATAGATTTTTCTTCAATGCTTTCATTGAGGAAAGTGGTTTTCATATTCATTTACCATATATCATAGTCATAATATGTGGCTATAGCAAATAGAATTTTAATGGACTTAGGCATTGCAACTAGTGAAAAGATTTTCTTAAAATTAATACTAGGTCTTTGAGAATACCCTTTGCCACTAGTCACACTTTAAAGGTTATTACCTCTCAATCGACTCTTAGCTTTTGCTTATAGATCCACTTGCAACCAATGGGTACTATACCCATCAGTGGATCTACCAAAATTTTATACTTTGTTGGAGTACATGGAGTCCATTTTAGATTTTATGTTGTCAAGTCAAGGTCTCAAATCTATGTCTAACATAGCTTTCTAATAGGCCTTCGGATCACTATTTGATTGGCTTGTCTCATGAAAGAATTCAAATGTTTTTGGTTGTTTTGTGATCTGGTCCAACCTTCTCAGAGGTTGTGTGTCCAACTCTTATTGCTCACTTATTTCCACCACTTGTGGGATTTGATGATCATCTTGAACTTTATCAAGTTCAACAACAACACCATTTCTATTTAATAGAAATTCTTTTTCCAAAAAAGTGGCATTCCTTGAAATAAACACCATTTATTCCGAGGGATCATAGAAATATTAACCTAAAGACTCTCTTAGGTATCTCACAAACTTACATAAAGTGGATCTATTATCCAACTTGTCTCCCACTAATTGCATGACAAAAGTGAAAGACCCCAAACTCTTAAAAAAGAGTAAAAAGGTGCTTTGCCTACCATATCTCATACGATGTTATTGACACCAATTTTGAAGATACTACATTTAGTAACTTCACCTCCATTTCTAAAGTGTATCCTTAGAAGGATATAAACACATAAAAAAATCTCATCATGGAACATATCATGTCCAATAAGGTACGATTTCTCCTCTCAACTACTTCATTATGTTGAGGTGTATTGGTGGAGTCCATTGAAAGAGAATTCCATTCTTCTTTAAATAATCCACGAATACAGTACTCAAGTATTCTCTCACTCGATCTGATCAAAGAGCTTTAAAACTTAGTCATTTTTTGCTTTTCTACTTCATTCCTATACTTTTTGAACTTTTTAAAGGCCTTAGAATTGTACTTCCTAGGATACACATTTTCAAATCAAGTATGATCATCGATGAAGGTGATGAAGTAAGAATAGCCTTCTTTCGTAGTAGCTCTTAATGGGCCACAAACATCTGTATGAATCAAATCTAAAGGACTTGTGGTTTGCTCTGATTATCCTATAAAAAAAGCCTTAGTCATTTTTTACTTCAAACAAAATTCACAAGTAGGAAGGTTCTCAATGTCACTAACATTTAGTGCTTTAAAGGATTTTAACTTGTTCATCCTATTTTTAGAAATATGTCCAAGTGTTTCATGCCACAAGATGGCATCTTCTTTATTATCTAATTTTCTTTTACTTGATTGAATGTGCATTAATAAAGGTTGAGAATATAACATGCACAACCCGCTGTTTAATATACTTTGTGCAATTAAAGAACTATTTTTTAATACTTTCAACATTCCATTAGATATAGAAAAATCATATATTTTATTATCTAAAATGGGAATAGAAATAATGTTCTTAACAAGAGATGATACATAATAATAAGGATCAAGTACAATGCAAGCATTCTCTAAATTTAACTTGACTGTGCCTTTAACCATGGCTGCAACATTTGCTCCATTTCCAAGGCGAAGAATCATATTCCCTTCATTGAGACTCCTTTTTCTTTTCATTCCCTGTATCAAATTACAAAGGTGAGAACCACATATGCAATATCAAATACCCATGAGGAAGAATTTATCGTCAAGTGCACTTCAACAAAGTGCATACCTTTCTCAAGGGTGTTAAGGTAAGCCTTGCAATTCCTTTTCCAACATCCTTTCTCACCATAATGGAATAAGTGGCATTTATTTTAGCTTCTTCTTCTTCTTGATACCACCCAAACTCTTCAAGGGTTGCTTTCCCTTAGAGGAAGAACTCTTTTTCCTTTTACCTCCCTTTCTAAGATCCTTAGACTTGGAAGAGGAAGCAAACATAAGAGGCTTATCCTTTTTCATAGTCACCTCAGTGGTCAACAACATATTGACCAATTTGTTAATCATAACTTCTTGTTTGGACATATTAATGTTCATAACGAATTGGTCGAAGACAATGATTGAAGGATCAAATCTACATAGAGTTTATTGTCCATGATTACATCTAATTGACCAAGTTTCTCAATGAGACCAACCATTTTTAGCTTGTGGTCATGGATACTCGTGCCCTCATTTATTCTACACCTAAAACGCTCTTTAGATAATGAGAATATTTTATATCTAGTTTGAATACCATACAACTCTTAGAAGTATAAGTAGAGCTCATGAGCATGTTTTATGTGCTTGTGAGACTTTTAGAGCTCATTAGTCATATAAGCCATCATGATGCATCTTGTTTGTAGATCATTATCCTCAAACTTCATGAACAATTCACATGCCTCATCGGTGGCATCATCGCCAATGGTGTCCGGTGGACATTCATCAAACACATAAGTCCTTTTCTTAGAATCTAGAATAATATTGAGGTTTCTCAACAAATCACGAAAGTTTGGCCCAGTTAGCTTATTGGTTTCCAAAATAACGTTGAGTGGATTTTCAACCATTTTGATTTTGAGATTTTAAAAATCTACAAAAGGTAAAAAGAAAAGAATACGCGTATGATTGAATATTGATATTGAAAAGCATGTTCATAATCTTTCAAGCATGTTTTTCTCTCATTATTTTATCAAATTCTTCGCTTGTAGAAGAATTCAAGAAATTTTATTTCCTCTTAAATCAAGGTCCTAAGGACTTGTAGTAGATCAATGACTTGCGAGATATCCACAAACAATCAAAAGGTAAGCAAATTTTGTTAATTGCATCTCTTGCAAACATTGATATATTTTGCCTTACTTTTCATGTAAGCCCATAACTCATGTGACATCTACATTGCTAGGTGTTAAGTCAGACCTACCATCAATCTTTGATTTGATAGTGCTCCATGGCATCCCATGCCTCATGGCCAATGCACGGGAAGCATCAAATCAAAGGCGTATCATATGCTAAGTATATGGTACAACTTTCCACCATAAGTGTCACTCTCGACTTGTGAGACATCACACAAATGTGGTAGCATTGTTAAGCCATATAATATTGGTAGAAGACATAGATTAATTAAAACTCCTTTTAATTTGTAACTATTTTGACTTAATATTTAAAAGCATTTAGACTTTCTAAGCGGAGGAATTTTTTTGCTTGCAAAGATCTCATCAATTTTATTTTCTTATTTAAGTTTTCTATATCCTAACCATGCATATCATACATCAATAGAATATAGAAAGCATAAATAAGTAAATGCACCTAGCATACTCCTAAGGTAGGATAACTATGAGCCTTAACCAAGTGGCACACTTAGAGCCGTAGATGCACCACTTAGTTGATTTTAAGTTGGTTGATAAAATCTAGCTATTACACAAAAATATTCCCATATATTCATAGGTCTTCATGCCTCCAATGGTCTTATTTACTCCTTCTAACATTTACATGGGAAAGAAATCCTCACTTTTAATGATTCTATTCTCATAACTTTTACAAGATATAAATAAAGAGGCATGCAAGCCCCAATTTGACATAATCCTTTTCAACAACTTGAAACAAATAAAATCAATATTAAAGGTTTATGATCATCCTTATTCATTCATCATTCATTCAATATTTAAATGAATAATAAATGAATTAAGAATTGACATTCAATTCCAACAATTAAAAGCTTATCTCATAAACAATTAATTGGCTAAGCAAGAATTAGCATAACATTTATGCATTATTATTGAACATTAACTTTAACAAGATTTTAAAAGCAATAAAAAATGTTAAACATAATTTTGAGAACTTGCACAATACTTGTGCATTTGTGTAGCAAGATTTAATACACTTTTAGTCACAAAAAGAACATAAAAACTCAACAAGACTCACCCAAAATCGAAATTGGCCCCCGCCTGCCTGGCCTAGGTGCATAGTTGCACGACAGGCGCACTTGCTACTTAGCCAGTGCTTGGCCAAGGCTGGCAACTTACCTTATTTCAAGGTATAGATTAAGTTGTTTGATTTTTGGCTGAATGTTTGTGCAGAAAAAAAATTTAGGACACTTCCTAAACATCAAATCACACATTATAGATTAAATTCCAGATCTAAAACACCTTTTAAATGTGGAATTTCAAGTGCTCAAACATGTTTCAAAAATCAAGTTTAAGTGATAATCACTATTCTCCAAAGATCTCCAATAAACTGCAATCAAATTGGATTAAAAAATGACAAAAACACCTCAAGGCCAAATTTAACATGCTATACTAACATATAACGTCAACTAATGCAAAATCAACATTCAACATTAGCAACTACGAATCAAAACATACTAACATATCAATTATTACTTAAACACATATTAGCATAATTGCATTTCATCAACAAAGGAGACACATGCATCATCATCTAAACATTCCAATCCATAAATAGGAATAAGTATTTGAAGATTTAGATCAATTCATCACATGAATCAATCAATCAAAAATCCAAACCAAAGCATGAAATATGCTTTGATACTACTTGAAGTCAAATGTAGCACTAGGATCCAATAATTAAAGCAAAAAAATTGCTAAATTAACTAGGATACTTTTGAAACCAAGGATCTAATCATGATTTTAATTTAGATTTGAGTGAAGGATTACTTGAATGCTCAAAATCCAAGGAAATAAGGAAGAACACTTCAACACGTGAAAACTGTCTTCCAATAGAGCATCAGGATCTTGGCAACAATTGGCCAATGAAATCACTTTAGAATCTACTGAAATTTTGACACAAGCTCACAAAAATATTGATGAAGCTCAAGTAAAATCTTCAGCCAAAAAAGAATCCAGCAAGGTCTTCAAAAGATGCTCCAAATTCACTGCCCAAACAATGGATCTCCAAAAGCCAAACAATCTAAGTGTCTTGCCTCTATTGTCAAGATCCAAACACTAATGGACAATCCAAATCTCTCCTAGGTCAGCTAGAAAATTAAGGAGAGAAGAGATAAGGACGAAAGCCAAATTTGAGAGGGAGAGATGAAGAAAATGTGAAGACTTGACATATGAGAGAATCACACAAAATTGAAGAGAAAAATGAAATCTAACGTTTAGATTGTGTGGCATGATTGGCCACCCACCCTCTCTTCTATTTATAGGGAGAGAGGTGTGATGCAAGTTTGCTTCACACCCCCCATGAGGTTGGTGCCAACTTGCCTTCCAAGTTGCATGTGTGAAATTCTCATTTTACTTGCATTTGAATTTCATTTGGAATCTTCTATTCATCTCATGAAATGTCATCTAAATAAATTCAAATGAACACCAAATGAACTCTTTCATTTTGAATTTCCCTTCAAATTAATTCTTCATATTAATTAAATTAACTCCTTAATTTAATTAATTAACCTTGACTTAACTCTTTAAGTTAATTAGCTTAACTCCTTAAGCTAAAGGTGTTAACTTAGCTCCTTAAATTAACTTGACCAATTATTAGTCATGTGGCACCAATTAAATTAAATCTTTAATTTAATTGGTCTAATTTGACTCCTTAAATCATTTAGATCAATTTAACAATTAGATTTAACAATCCAAGATGACCAAAAATTTAGTCAGCTGTTTCCCTTCATAAAATCTATCAAGGTAGAAAATTCCCTTCATCAAGTATAATTTCCAATTAATTTTTGTGTGTGACCCATTAGATTCTACTATTTATTGGACACAGGCTCATGGCTCTTGTGACTTTAGAATATCAAAATATTCACATTAGTTTAAACTCCTTTAAACTAATTCAATTAATCTCCATTAATGGAAGAGTACTTAGTCTCTATAGTTGATGTGTAACCTCTAGCTCATGGAGCCCAACTAATTGGCCAAAATGAATATGCTTTTGGAGAACTATTCTAGCTCTACGCTTGTCATGCAAATATGGTCATTCCTTCTCTTATCTCTCGAAAGAGGCCTAAGGCAAGATATTTACCGGCTCTCTAATAGCCTCGATACTATATTTCTATTCCCAATATTTGATTCCCATTTATGACCTCCTCTTTAGAAAACTCATTTTCCAAATTGTGATATTGTTTTCCGCAAGGACGTCTTGGAATCAATAATTATAGAATAAACAAGCGATGAACTCACCCTTCACAATGACGTTGAGTTGGATCCCATCTTGGATCTCACAAACCTCCATGTCTAAGTAACTCATATCCAAGCTCAACCTAAAAAACCTATTATGTGGTCAAGGAAGAGTCAAAGCATAAGGACTTAAACACAAGGTTACCATGGATCCTCAAGTCAAAGGACTAATTATATGCACCAGCATAAGCTGGAGAACTTGCCACTACCGATTTGCTACTATGGCTATCTAGTGGATTCTTCAGACAAACCTTCAATGAACTTATTCTCTAATAAGCACCCACTAACATGCACCCATGTATAACATGAATTGCTCATGAAACAGAGCAATATCCAACCCTAGAATTTATGTATTGTTAGTGCAAATCTATCCAAATCTTAGATGTCTTGTCTCATAAGATTCTATAACTGGAACAATTTAAGATCACGATTGTGTAAAACTTATTTCATGATCATCACCCAGTGCATGACCAAGTCCTGTAGTCTAGTGTGATCTAAGGGCTTCAACAAAATGCTAGTTAAGTAAAAATAAGTATAAGATGAAGATGGCCATTCATAATGAATATCATTTAATCAAGATTATTTCACAAGCCAAATAGTTTACATGCCAGTCTAATTGGTTATGGGGCACTATTCTAACAGGATATAAGAGAAAGATGAAGAAAGTGTGAGGAGGTTTTGGAGAGAGAAAGTTGTTGGAGGAAATCTGGTGGGTGGTTTCTCTAAAAACATGAGATCACCACTTGAATGGATGGAAAAATGCAGCTAGAATTTGGCACTACATGGTCTGCCATGAGGGTGTTTTATAGTGTGAGATGGAGGCTTATAGAAGTTTCTATCACACACACCTTACAATGCCACTTAACATGCCAAGTTACTAGTTCAATTGCATTTTCAATTTCTTAAATTAAAATGCCAACTCACTAATTATTAAATGGACTCTTCCATTTAATTTTTCCTCCAAAATTCAATTCTCCTAATAATTAAATTAAATCCTTAATTTAACTAGATTAACTTAAATCCTTAATTTAATTAGAATAACTTAACTCCTTAAGTTAATTAAATCAACTTAACTCTTTAAATTCACTTTGACTAATTAAATTGTCACATAGCACCTATTAAACTAACTCCTTAATTTAATTGGCCTAATTTAACTCTTTAAATTATTTTAATTAATTTAATACTTAAATTGATCAAGCCATAGTGACCAATTAATAAATAACCAACTTGGTCTCCCCTACTCTCTTTTTCTCCAATAAACTCGATCACTTTAATTATCTAACTCCTTAGATAATTTCTTCAATCAAATGAGAGTGTTCTACCCTTTAGATTCACCAATTAATTAGACATGGGTTCACAATTTTTTTAATATGTTGAATATCAAATATTTCAATTAGTCTAAAATCTATTAAATTAACCACTCTATCAATTAATCTTTGTTAATTGAAAAGTATCCAATCTCTATAGTCGATGTCTAGCACAAGCTTGTGGAGCCTAGTCAATTGGATGAATTAATTGAGGGTGAACCAATTAATACTTACAATTACCGTGTAAATATGTTCATTTCATTTCCTATCTTCAAAAAAAAGCCCAGGGCAAGATATTTGCCAACTCCCTAATAGTCTCAATGATAATGTATCTATTCTTGATGTTCAATTTCTCATAATAGCTTCAACTTTGAAAAAAATCCTTTTCTAAATTATCATATCACCTTGCACAAGGATTTCTTAGAATTAGCCATCTTAGAATACATAGAAGATTAGCTTGTTCCTCACCAATAAGCAAAACAGATCCTATCTTGGAATTGATCAACCTCCATATTTAGATAGCTTGTGCCAAAACTAAACCTTGGGCAACTTGCTATGTGGTCGAAGTAGAATCAAAGCACAAATATCTAAATACAAAGTTACTATGGAACCTCAAGTGAAAGGATTAATCATATGTACTATCATAAGCTAGAGAATATGCTACTATCAACATGCCACTACAACTACCTTCTGGTTTCTCTAAGTCAATCTTCAATGAACTTGTTCTGTAACAAGAATCCACTAGCATGCATCCGTGTCTAACATAGATTGCCCATGAATTGGGTTAATATCCAACTCCTTAGAATATGCATCGTTAGTACAAGTTTATCCAAATCTTAAACGCCCCATCTATTAAGATTCTATGGCTTGGAATATTTAAAATCATGACCATAGAGAATTATTTCATGATCACCGTCATATGCGTGACAAGTCCTATAGTCCTGTATGATTTAAAGGCTTTAACTAAATGCATATGAAGAAATCATAAATGCATAAGATGAAGATGACCATTTTATTGAATATCATTTAATCAAGACTGTTACATAAAGTAGTGCTACATGCTAATCTAATTAGCTTGTAGGGTACTATTCTAACAATCTCCTACTTACCCTAAAGCCAATTCTTTGTAGTCCTTAAGCCCATATTTTCAAGTTATCTTTTAAAATCCTTTTGCATTAGGGGTTTGGTTAGTGGATTTGTTATATTCTCTTTCAAGGCAACTCTCTCCATTCGGATGTCACCTCTATCAATAATCTCTCAAATCAAGTGATAGCACCTCAAAATATGCTTGGATTGCTGATGAGATCTTGGTTCTTTTGCTTGCGCAATGGCTCTGTTGTTGTTGCAATAGACAACTACTAGATCTTGTATGCTAGGCATTACATCCAACTCTTAGATGAAGTTTTTCATTCAAACACCTTTCTTTGTAGTGTCTGACACTGCAATGTATTTTGCCATAGTGGTTGAATCAACTGTGGTGTCATGTTTGGAACTTTTCCAACACACTATGCTGTCATTGAGATAAAATATGAATTCAAAAGTATATTTGAGGTCATCTTTATTGGATTGAAAACTAGTATCTAAAAACCCCATGAGTTTTAATTTTCTATTACCGTATACCAAAAAGACATCCTTAGTTCTTCTCAAGTACTTAAAGATTGTTTTCACGAATTTCTAGTAACTTTCATTGGTATGGGATTGATAGTAGCTTATAACACTAAGCTACATCCGATCTTGTACATTGAACGACATACATTATGCATCCATTGATGGATAAGGTATGTGGGACATCCTTTTCCTCTTCTTCTCAGTCTTGGGAGCCATAAACTTAGGGAGACGAATGCCATATCCTATTAGGAGATATTCACTTTTGGATTCCTCCATTCTAAACCTCTTAGTATCTTATCAATGTACATTGATTGGGAGAGCCCTAATATTCTCTTTGAACTATTTCTATAGATCTATATTCTCAATATGAGGGATGTTTATCCCAAATCATTCATGCAGAATTATGAAGATAATCATTCTTTAGTACACTCTAACATCTTTGTCTCATGCTTAATGAGAAAAATGTCATTGACATTAAATACAATAAATTGTATCAAACTCCCACTAGGCTGTTCATACACACATGGCTTATACACATTTTTGATAAAGCTAAAAAAATTTGATTATTTTATCAAAATGTATGTTCCAACTTCGGGATGCTTGCTTTCATCTATAAATAGACCTTTAGAGTTTACAAACTTTTAGCTTAGTCCCTTTGGATGTAAAATTTTATGGTCACTCTATATAGATTTCCTCATCAATATTTCCATTGAGAAAGGTGGTCTTTACATCTATTTTCCAAATTTCATAGTCGTAGTAAACAGCTATGGCAAGCATAATCCTTATAGACTTACACATAGCGACCGATGTCTTTAAGTATAACCTTTTTATACTTGTCTAGCCTTAAAAGTCATAACTTCTTCATCGGCTCTTAACTTACGCTTATAGATCTATTTGCAACTAATGGGTACTATGCCTTGTAATGGATCTACCAAAGTTCATACTTTGTTGGAGTACATAGAGTCCATTTCAAATTTTATAGCCTCAAGCCAATACCCCAAATCTATGTCTGATATAGCTTCCTCATAGACCCTTGGATCACTATCCATTTGCCCTACCTGATAAAGGAATTCAAACTTTTTGGGTTGTTTCTTAATTCTATCCGATTTTTTAGAAAGTTGTGTGTTAAGCTCGTTATATTCTTTTATTTCTATCACTTGTGGGATAGTATGATCATTTTGAACTCCATCAAATTCAATGACAATGTCTTTTCTATCTAATAGGAACTCTTTTTTCAAAAAGGTGGCATTTCTAGAAACAAACTTATTTTGTTATAAGGGATCATAAAGATAATAACCTAAAGACTCTTTTAGGTATTCCATATACTTGCACAAGATAGATATCCTATCTAACTTGTCTCCCATAGTCTCTTGACATATGTGGGAGACCCGCAAACTCTTAAATAAGAGAAAAAATATATTTTGCTAAACCACATCTTAGGCGGTGTCTTTAGCACCGACTTTGAGGATACTACATTTAGTTGCCTCATCACCGTCTCGAGGACATATCCCTAAAATTAGATGGGAATTTGGTGAAACTTATCATGGACTATACCATGTCTAACATTGTACAGTTTCTCATCTTGGCTACTCTATTATATTAGGGTGTGTCGGGCAGAGTTCATTGTAAGAGAATCCCATTTTCTTTTACATAATCCAAGAACTGGTACTTTAGTATTCCCCTCTTAAATTCAATCGAAGAGTTTTGATACTAACTACTAATTGCTTTCCTACTTCGTTCCTATACTTTTGAACTTTTTGAAGACTTCAGACTTATACGTTATGAGATACACAAGCTCAAACTGAGTGAAATCATTGGTGAAGGTAATGAGGTAAGAATAGTCTCCTCTTGCACTAACTCTTAGTAGCCCACATACATTCATATGGATAAAATCCAAAGGGCTTGTGAATTTGTCCTGTTGAAGGAGCTTTAGTCATTTTTCCTTTTAAACAAGACTCACAAGTAGGTAGATCTTCTAATCCATTGACTTTTAATGATTTGAGGGATACTAACTTGTTCATCCTATTCTTACTAACTTAAGTATTCTTCTTTCTATCCCTTGTAATGAATTACAATGGTGAGAACCACATGTAGTATCAAATACCCATGAGGAAGAATTGGTAGTTAAGTGCCCTTCAATAAAGAACATACCTTTCTTAAGGGTTGCAAGATGCTTGCAATTGTGCTTCCAATGCCCTATTTTGCCATAATAGAAACAAGTGGCATATTTCTTATCCTCTTTTTTTTATAACCCCTCGAGACGCCCCTCTAGATGCCTTTAATTGTTGTTTTCCCTTTGAAGAAGAACTCTTTTTTTTCTTAGCCCTTTTCTTCTTACCCCTAGGACTTTTAAATTGGGAGGAGAAAACAAGCATTGGAAGCTTGTCTTTTTTCATTTTTACCTTCACAGTTACCAACATAATGACCAATTTGTTGATTGTATCTTCTTGTTTTAACATGTTAAAGTTCATCAAAGATTGATCAAATGAACTTGACAAGGATTGGAAGATCAAATCTATGTGTAGGTTATTGTACATAACTACTTCTAAAGTAGCGAGTTTCTCAATAAGCTTAATCATCTTGAGACTATGATCAAGGACACTAGACCCCTCAATCATCCTAGTCGTAAAGAACTCCTTCAATAGCATACATCGTTTGAACCTTATTTGTGCATTATACAACTTTTGTAGGTGCAAATAAA
This sequence comes from Jacaranda copaia, assembly GCA_014898725.1. Classification (NCBI taxonomy): domain Eukaryota; kingdom Viridiplantae; phylum Streptophyta; class Magnoliopsida; order Lamiales; family Bignoniaceae; genus Jacaranda; species Jacaranda copaia. The sequence goes on from JACGDI010002959.1 coordinate 1,430,513, forward strand.
TATCGATAGCACTTTTCATATTTTTATGAGACTTTTGGAGCTTGTTGGACATGGATGTCATCATGGACAATGGGTTTGGAGGTCATCCTCTACCCATTTTAAGAATATTTCACGAGACGTTTGATCAGCATCCTCGCCATGTTGCTCGATGGACTTTGAGTTAAGACGTATGACCTCTTTTTGGAGTCAAGAACAATTTTGAGGTTACAAAGCCAATTGTGATAATTTGGCCTAGTTAGTTTATTGGTTTCCAAAATGATGCTTAGTGGATTTTTAGCTATTTTTGATATTTCACAAATTTACATAAGTGAAGAAGAAAATAAAAAAATGTGATTGAATTTGATATTAAAAAGATGATTATAGCCTTTCACACATATTTTGATCCCATTATTTTTAACAAATTCCTTACCCTCTCAAAAAATTCGGGAAATCACATTTCTTAGTGAGAATCAAGGTACAAAGGCATCACTTGTGGACTTACAACTCATGAGACATCTACTAATGATCTTAAATTAAAGATTTAATTTAATTAAAATAAATATTTAGATTTTTGAGGAAAAATCAAATGAAAGAGTTCCTTTGAATTTAATTAGAGTTAATTTGCATTACATTTCATATGATGAAATGTAGATGTTAATTAAATGCAAATGCAAGTGAAATTCAAATTCATATGCAAGTTGGCAAGTTGCCAACAATCATGGGAGGTGTGATGCCAATTTACATCAATCTATTCTCTCTATAAATACCTAGGTGGCTAGCCGTTAGATGGCTTAATCACATGATTTCCTTTTTCTCTCCAAAAGTGTGATGTTTCACATATTGAAGCTTTATACTCTCCAAACTCTTTTCTTCTCCAATTCCTCTCAAATTGCCACTCACTCACCTTCATCCTCTCATTTACTAGTAGATCTAAAGCTGATTTGAGTTGGCCTTGGGTGTGTGGATTATTACGTTAGAGGTCCAACATTTGGAAAACTTGGTGCTCTTTGATGAACTATTGTTGTCTAGTAACTTTAGTGGAAGATTTGAAGGACTTAGGAAGTTCTTATTGAAACAAATTTTTTACAACATTTCCTTAGTGTGTTCAAGTGCTCTATGCAAAATCTAAGCATTTTTGGAGTTATGGAAGGCATCCAAATGTTGATTACTTCTGTTGTGCTTGAGTTGATCCATTGAAGAGCTCATTTGAGTCTTCTTCCTCTTACCTTAGGATTTAGCATTCAAGGTAAATTTTCTAAGCTTAAATACTTATTATAAGCATGATTAGATTCTTAGAGTGGAGTAACTAGGTATATTGAGTCTTTTTAAGGTTTTATATTATGAATCTTTAACCTACTTTTACTTTCATATGCTTTGATTTTTCGCTGACCACATAGTGGGTCATCTGGGATTGGGAGTGGGCATGAGCCACTTAAGCATAGAGGTTTGTGAGATTCAAGATGAGATCTATCTCTTTTTGTTGTGAAAAATAAGCTTCTCCTATGTATTCTATAATGATCGATTCCAATAAATCTTTACATAAGGTAGTATGACAATTTGGAAAAGGTGTTTTCCAAAGATGAGGTCCTCAAAGGGAGTCAAACATTGGATGTAGAGATATAGTTATTAAGGCTATTAGGGACCCAATAAATATCTTGTCATGGGTCTTTTTTGAGAGTAAGAGACAAAAGGACTATATTTGCGTGGTAAGCGTAAGCTACAATCGTTCATCAAGATATAATTCATTCATATAATTAGTTGGCTCCATGGACTTATTGTTAAATATTGACCATGGAGATTGTGTTCTTTTCAATTAATAGAGATTAATTGGAAGAGTTATTAGTTTAAAGGAGTTTAAACTAATATGAATATTTCAATATTCAAAATATCACAATGCGTTATGAGCCCATGTCAAATGAATGGATGAACCTAATGGATCACACACAAAAGCCTAAGGAAACTCTTATTTAGGAGGTGGAAATTTCTAAGGTGTTAGAAAATTTAGGTTAGGCGTTTTGGAGAGAAATCGGTTGACTAATTTAATTGGTCATATTATCTTGATTGATTTAAGTGTTAAATTAATCAAAATAATTTAAGGGGTTAAATTAGGCCAATTAAATTAAGGTGTTAATTTAATTGGTGCCATTTGACAACTAACTAGTCAACTTAAGGAGTTAAGTTAACTATAATTAACTTAAGAAGAGAGAAAAAAACTTAAGGAGATAAGTTAAATTAATTAAATTAAAGTTATTTTATTAAATTGAGAATTTAGATTTTGGAGAAAAATCAAATGAAAGAGTCCATTTGAATTTAACTTAATCAGTATTTTATTTCATAAGATGAAATACAAATGCATGTGCAAGTTGCCAAATTGGCTAACATGCATGGAGAGTGCGATAGAAGCATCCAAGTGCTTCCATCTCATCTATAAATAGGACATGTCACCGGCCACTTGGATTTGTTGGCCATCCTCACATTTTCCCTCCAAAGTGTGAAATAATTCATATGTTGAATAATCACATGAAATTCTCTTCTCCCTTTCTACTCCAAAACCGCCACTCCCATCACCTTCTTCCTCTCTTGTTCTAGCTAAAGTGAGGTTGATTGAGAGCTTGCCTAAACTGTGTGGACTTGATCATTAGAGGTCCAAAACTAGGGGGGACTAAGAATTCCTTGGTGGATCAACCATCAGATTGATTTTTTGGAAGCACCATTGGGCGATCATTTGGCAGTAGATTCTAGTAAATTTTGGCCAGATTTTTTGTCATGTCGTGGTGCTTAGATCTTACATTTTCCCTTATTTTTGGAGCATTGTAAGGGGAATTTGTAGATCCAATCGTTGGAGCTAGTAGATCTTTCAATAAAAAAAGTCTTTTGGAGTAATCTCACCAACTCCTTTATTTCTAATTGGAGAGGTAAATTTTCTACCTTCAAGTCCTTATTTCGAGCATGATTATGATCCTATAGATGAGATGATTGGTTGTGTTTTAGCCTATTTTGGTTCTAATATTTGAATCCCAATATATCTTTATCATTCATGCAAGCCCCATTTAATAAAATTGATTCAATCAACATTTAACTTGAATAAAACCAAATTAAAGGCTCATGTTCATCCTCATAAATCCATAATCCATTCAACAATTAAATTAACAAAAACTAAAATTGACATTCAATCCAACAATCAAGTGCTTATCACATAAACAATTAATGTGGCAAAATCAAGTGTAACTCTTATGCATCTCAATTTTGCACTAACTTGAAGTGTTCACTTAAATTTGATCTCCAAAGCTACCAAAAATGTCAAAAATTATCTTTAGTACTTACACAACTATTGTGCATAAACAATTTCATGAAATAAAGAAGTTAAGAACACAAAATTAAGCCTCAAAGCCACCTTATGGCAATTAGGCTGGCTACTGCTTGTTGCTACTTTGGCACGGTAGCCTTGTCATTGTTGCCTAGAGGTCATGTCAAGGCTTCTTTCCATGCCTTTTTGTTCTCCTAAACCGATATACACCTCCACAACTCAATTTCATACAAAATTTGACAAATTGTCATATAATAAACACCTTTCAAAAACTAGAAATTAGAGTGCTTAAGATGTTTTAAAAATCAAATATAAGGAAATTCTTCAAACAACATCAAGAAACTCCAAGCCAATTAGATCCAAAAATAGCCAAAGCTCCTTAAAGCTATAATCAACATGCTTAATCAATATATAAAATTATCTAAATCTAAATCAACATTTAACATAATAAGATATGAATTAAAACTCATACCAACACATGTAATTCACAATAAAGTACATATTAACATATTTCGATTCAACACATCAAGAGCCAAATGCATCAACTCCTAAATCTTAAATCCATGAATTGAACCAAGAAATAGGAGTCTAAGAATCAATTCATCACATGAATCAATCCAATAAATCTAAAATTGGGCATAAAATTAGCTTTGATACCACTTGAAGGTAATGGAGGTGCTAGGATCCATAATAATTTGTAAAAATAGGCAAAAGTAACTAACACATCCTCTACCCAAGGATCTATTTCATGCTGCAATAGTGGATTAAAAGATAGGAGACTGTTATCTTATTTGAGAAATAGAAAGATAATTGGCAAGCTCTGACAATGGAACTCCTTCAATGTGACTTTTTCTCCTCCAAGGATCTCCAACTCCTCCCTAAAGGAAAACAACAACAACAATTCCTACTACCTAGAACTCCTCCAAGATGATGAAGAATTGGTGGCAAAATAGCAATCCAAGTTGCAAAACCTAAAAGTAGGAGATAGATTAAGATCCATAAATTAAAATCAAAATACGGCAAAAGTTAACTAGTTATCTCTGTCCCAAGGATCTATCAACATGACTTAAATTAAGATTTAAAGGCTAGAAAATTTCCTTTGAAAAAGAAATCAAAGGAGTGAAGAAGATCTTCTAATGGACACATTTAAATCAAGATCGACAAGCTTCTCTTCCTTAATCTGATTTCTCTACTTCAAGGCCTCCAAAAATCAGTAATTTTTTTCTCATAATATCACCTCCAATACAACCATTTCATGGTAGAAATAAGGAATAAAATAGCTCCAAAAATTGCCTAATGAAGCTCCAAAATTTGGCCAGCGTGAAGCTTCTAATGTGTAGTTCACACACCTAGGAAGCTCTCTCAATCCATACACTCTTTGCTAGAGAAGAGTGAAGGAAGAAGATGATGGAGGTAGCAGTTATTAGGAAGAGGAGAGAGGGAGGAAGAATTAAGGAGGTAGTTCCTCAACATATGAGTTGGATACCTTTTGGAAGGTAAAATGAGAGCATGAATAATCATGCTATGGCCGGCCATGTGTGCTATTTATAGGAAAGGATGGAAGACTTTGGAGGCTTCCGTCACACCTTCCACACTTGCCAATTTGCCAACTTGCTAGATTCTCATCTAGCTTAAATTTGCATTATAATCTCCTAAATTAAAATTGCCAACTCAAATAATTCAAATTTACTCTTCCATTTAATTTCTAATTCTCTATTTAATTAAATTAACTCTTTAATGTAGTTAATTTAACTTAACTCCTTAAGTTAATTAACTTAACACTTTAAGTTTACTTGAGCTAACTTAACTCCTTAACTTGACTAATTAAAATGTCATATGATACTAATTAAATTAACACCTTAATTTAATTTGCCTAATTTAAAATTTAAAATTATTTTAATTAATTTAATACATAAATTAATCAAGCTAAAATGACCAATTAGAAATTAGTCAACTAGTTTTCTCTCCTTAAGCAAAAATGCCTACTAGGTAATTTTCTACCGCATTAGAAAATTCCTTTTATCAAATAAGAGATTTCGTAGGCTTTTATGTGTGACCCATTAGGCTCATCTATTAAGTGGATATGGGCTCACAACGTTTTATGATATTTTGAATATTAAAATATTTGAATTAGTTTAAACTCATTTAAATTAATAACTCTTTCAATGAATCTCTATTAATTGAATAGTATCCAATTTCCATAGTTGATGTCCAGCAACAAGGCCATAGAGCTCAACTAATTTGATGAATCATTATAGCTTATGCCTACCATGCAAATATGATCATTCCACCTCTTATCTCTCGAAAGAGGCTTAGGGTAAGATATTTATTGGCTCCCTAATAGCCTTGATAACTATGTCTCTGCATTTAATGTTCAATTCCATTTTATGACCTCAACTTTGTAGAACACCTTTTGCAAATATTCATACTACCTTGCGCAAGGATCTCTTAAAATCGATCATTATAGAATACATAGGAGACACACTCATTTTTCACAATAATAAGAAAATGGATCCCTACTTGGATCTCGCAAACCTCTATATTTATGTAGCTCATGCCCAATTTAAACCCAAGATAACCCTTTATGTGGTCAAGGTAAAGTCAAAGCATGATGACCTAAACATAAGATTACCATAGATCCTTAAGTCAAAGGACTAATTATATGTACTATAGTAAGCTTTGAGAATTCTTCATTACCAATTTACCACTCTGACTATCTAGTGGATTATTTGAGCAAGCCTTCAGTGAACTTGCTCTCTAATAAGCACCCACTAACATGCATCCATGTCTGACATGGGATAGCCCAACAGACCCAACAGGCCCCTTTTACAAGTAATACAACCCACGAGATCCAATGTTAAATGA
>JACGDI010002959.1:1436763-1490192 GCA_014898725.1 Jacaranda copaia
CCATTCAGCTCTTTGCAGCATCAATGTCTAATATAGATTGCCCATGAAATAGAGCAATATCCAATCCCTTGGAGTATGTGTCATTAGTGTAAGTCTATCTAAATCTTAGATGCCCCTTCTCATGAGATTCTATGACTTGGAATATTCAAAATCATGACCTTAAAAGCTTGTTTCATGATCACCATCATATGTGTGACCAAGTCTCGTAATATTGAATGATTTAAGGGCTTCAAGAAAATGCAAATGAAGTATAAAAAGCATAATATGAAGATGTCTATTTTATAAGATATCATTCAATCAATATTGTCTCACAATTGAAAGAGTATTTACAAGCTAATTCTAATTGGTTATGAGGCACCATTCCAATAATCTCCCACATGCCGTAAGAGCAATTTCCCATGTCCTTTAAGCTTATTTTCTCAATATATCCTTTAAAGACCTTATGCGATAGGGGCTTAGTTAGTAGATTTGCTATATTCTCTTTTGAGGCGACCCTCTCAAATCAGATGTCAACTTTATCAATGATCTAATGGATAAAATGACAACACCTCAAAATGTGCTTGCATCGTTGATGAGATCTTGGTTCCTTTGCTTGGAGAATTGTGAGGATAACCATACTTTAGTACACTTTAACCCCTCTTTCTCATTCCCAATGAGAAGAATGTTATTGACATAAAGCACAATAAATTAGATCGAACTTCCACTAGCTTTTTTATACATATAAGGCTCATACACATTTTTTAAAAAGCCACACAATTTGACTATCTTATCAAAATGATGGTCTAACTTTGAGATGTTTGCTTTAGTCCATAAATGGACTTTTGGAGTTTGCAAACTTTTTTCTTAATCTCTTTGGATGTAAAACCTTGTGGTTGCACCATATAATTTTTTTTTAATATTTCCATTGAGAAAAGTAGTCTTTACATCCATTTATCAAATTTTATAGTTGTAGTAAGCGGCTATGGCAAGCATAATCTTAATGGACTTAGACATTGCAATAGGTGAAAATGTCTCTTCAAAGTTAATATCGGGTCTTTGGGTATAACCTTTTGCCACTAGTCTAGCCTTAAAGGTAGTTATCTCTCTATTAACTCTTAGTTTATACTTGTAGATCCACTTACAAAAAATGGGTACTATACCATCGAGAAGAGCTATCAAAGTTCATACTTTATTGGAGTACATGGAGTCCATTTTGAATTTCATGGCTTCAAGCTAAAATCTCAAATTAATGTCCGACATGGCTTCTTTATAGGTCTTCAGGTTACTATCTCTTGGCCCTATCTCATGAAGGAATACAAACCTTTCAGGTTGCTTCTTAATTCAATTTCACCTTTTAGGAGGTTATATGTTAGGCTTAGAATGATCTTTTATTTCTATCGCTTGTGGAATAATATGATCATCTTGAACTTCATCAAGTTCAACGACAACGTCATTTCTATCTAATAAAAATTTCTTTTCCAAAACGATGGTGTTATTAGAACAAACACTTTTTGTTCCAAAGGATCCTAGAAATAATAACCCAAAGAATCTTTTAGGTATCCCACAAATTTGTACAGAGTGGATCTCGTATCCAACTTGCTCCCACTAGTCTCTTAATGTATGCAAGAGATCCCTACATTCTTAGATAAGAGTAAGAAAGTACTTTACCATACCACATCTCATGTGGGGCTTTTGGCATCAATTTTGAAGGCACTAGATTAAGTATCTTTGCCATTGATTCTAAGGCAAATCACCAAAAAGGGATAGGCACATTGGGGAAGCTCGTCCTAGAATGCACCCTATCCAACAAAGTGTGATTTCTCCTTTCAGCTACTCCATTATGTTAAGGTCTGCTAGGTGAAGTCTGTTATGAAAGAATCCCATTCTCTTTTAGATAACCCAAGAACTTGGTACTTAAACATTCCTATCCTCGATTCAATTGAAAAGTTCTAATACTAAGTCCTTGTTGCTTTTCAACTTCATTTCTATACTCTTTGAACCTTTTAAAAACTTCGAACTTGTATTTTATAAGATACACATGTCCAAACTAAGTGTGATCATCTATGAAGGTGATAAAGTAAGAATAGCCTCCTCTTGTAATAACACTTATTGGCCCACATACGTCCATATGGATCAAATCTAAATGACTTGTGGAACACTCTATTTGTCCTATAAAAGGAGTCTTAATCATTTTTTCTTTTAAACAGAATTCCTAAGTAGGAAGATCCTCTATGCCACCAATATTTAGTACTTTGAGGGCTTCTATCTTGTTCATCTTATTCCTGAAAATATGTCCAAGTCTTGCATTTCAAAGATAGGCATTTTCTTGGTTATCTATTTTTTTTTTGTTGCTTTGAATGTGCATGAGTGATGGTTGGGAATCTAATATGTATAATCCATTGTTTAAAGTACCATATGCAATTAAAGAACATATCTTTATTATTTTCAAATTCCTATCACTAATTGAAAAATCATATTCTTTAGAATCTAGGACATAAATTAAAATGATAGTTTTCATAATATTGGGTACATAAAAGCAAAGGTCTAATACAATTTAAGAATTCCCTAAGTCCAACTGGATCATGCCTTCAAATTTGGCTATAACCTTTGCGTCATTGCCTAGGTAGATGATCATATCTCTATCATTGAGCATCTTTTTTCTTTCCATCTTCTGTAATGAATTACAGAGGTGAGAAACACATGTGATATCAACTATTCATGAGGAAAACTTTGTGGTTAAGTGTACTTTAATGAACAACATACCTTTCCTAAGGTTTTAGGGTACTCTTTGTAGCTACACTTCCAATGCTCTATTTTGCCATAGTAGAAACATGTGGCATCCTACTTGTCTCTCTTTTTTCTTCTTAGCTCCTTAAGAGGGCTTCAATGGTTGTTTCCATTTTGAAGAAAAACCTTTCTTCTTCTTACCTCCATTCTTCTTGCCTTTATAGCCTTTAAACTTTGAGTAGAATGCAAGCATTAGAAGCTTATCATTTTCTATTGCCACCTTAGCAGTTACCAACATATTAATTAATTTGTTAATCGTAACCTCTTATTTTGATATGTTGAAGTTAATAATGAATTGGTCAAATGAGCTTGGTAATTATTGGAGGATCAAATCAACATAAAGGTTGTTGCCCATGACCATGTCCAATTGAGCAAGCTTCTCTACGAGACCGATTATCTTAAGGCCATGGTCATGGACAGTTGCCCCTTCAATAATTCTTGTCATATAGAACTCTATAGAAAATGTATAACATTCACATTTAGATTGCACCTTGTACAACGCTTGGAGGTAATTACTCAACACTTGAGTTGGATACCTTTTAGGGAGAAAAATGAGAGCATGAATAATCATGCTATGGCCAGCCACGTGTGATATTTATAGGAAAAGGTGGAAGCCTTTGATACCTTTGACATATGTGTGCCAATTTGCCAACTTGCTAGATTCTCATCTAGCTTGAATTTGCATTTAATTTCCTAAATTAAAATTGCCAACTCGCATAATTCAAATGGATCTATTTGATTTTCCCTCCAAAACTTGAATTCTCTATTTAATTAGATTAAATATTTAATTTAATTAATTTAACTTGACTTCTCAAGTTAATTAACTTAACTCTTTAAGTTAACTTGAGCTAACTTAACTTAACTTGATGAATTAAAATGTCACATAGCACCAATTAAATTAACACCTTAATTTAATTGGCTTAATTTAACTCTTTAGATTATTTTGATTAATTTAACACTTAAATTAATCAAGTTAAAATGACCAATGAGAAATTAGTCAAATAGTTTTCTCTCCTCAGGCAAAAATGTCTACTAGTTAATTTTCTAACTCCTTAGAAAATTCCTCCTATCAAATAAGAGTTTCTTTAGGCTTTTGTGTGTCACCCATTAAGTTCATCCATTCATTGGATATGAGTTCACAATTCTTTATGATATTTTTAATATTAAAATATTCAAATTAGTTTAAACTCATTTAAATAATAACTCTTTCAATTAATCTCTATTAATAAGAGTGCCCAATTTCCATGGTCGATGTCTAGCAACAAGCCCATTGATCCCAACTAATTGAAAAATTGAATTATATCTTGATGAAGCATAATAGCTTATGCCTAAGATGTAAATTCGATCCTTCCCTCTCCTATCTCCCGAAAGAGGCCTAGGACAAGATATTTATCTGCTCCTTAATAGCCTCGATAACTATGTCTCTACATTCAATATTCAATTCCACTTTATGACCTCAACTTTAGAAAACAACTTTTCAAATTGTCACACTACCTTGCGTAAGGATTTTTTGAAATCAATTATTATAAAATACATAGGAGATGCACTCGTTCTTCACAACAACGAGGAAATAGATCACTTCTTGGATCTCATAAACCTCCATGTTTAAGTAGCTCATGCTCATTCTAAAGCCCGGATGACCTGCTACGTGGTTATAGTGAAGTTAAAGCTTGAGGACGTAAACACAAGGTTACTATAGATCCTTAAGTTAAATAACTAATTATATGTATTATTGTAAGCTTTGAGAATTCTTCAATACCAATTTGCCACTTGGGTATCTAATGGATCATCTAAGCAGGCCTTTAGTAAACTTGTTCTCTAACAATTTCCCACTAACATGCATCCATGTCTAATATAGATAGCCTATGAAATTAGGGGCAATAACCAACTCTTTAGATTTACATCATTAGTGTAAGTCTATCTAAATCTTAGATACTTTTCTCGTAAGATTCTATAACTTGAAATATTTAAAATCATGACCTTGAAGGCTTGTTTGATGATCACCATCATATGCATAGCCAAGTCCCATAGTTTTGAATGATTTAAAAGCTTCAACTAAAAACAAGTGAAGTATAAAAAGTATAAGATGAAGATGGTAATTTTATAAGATATCATACAATCAAGATTGCCTCATAATTGGAGTAGTATTTATACACCAAATTCTAATAGGCTATGGAGTACTATTCTAACAAAACTGCTGGTCACCAATGGAAGCAAAATTCGGCCACCACCTTGAAGAAACTGGATTCACCAATCCAAAAGCTCATCAAGTGTTGAGCCTTTAAAGAAATCCACACCCCTAAAGTCACTCTCAATCCTCTCTCAATTAGCTAGAGATATGATGAGGATAAAGGAGAAAGATAAAGAAAGTGTGCGGAGGTTTTTGGAGAGAGAAAGTTGTTAGAAGGAATCTAGTAGGTGGTTTATTTCAACACATGAGATCTCCACTTGAATGAAGGAAAAATATAGTTGGAATTTGGTACTCAATGGTTGGCCATGAGGGTGTTTTATAGTGTGAGGTGGAGGCTTATAGAAGCTTTTATCACACACACCCCTCCTTCAGTATGCCACCTAGGATGCCAAGTTGCTAGTCAAGTTGCATTTTTAATTTCTTAAATTAAAATGCCAACTCACTAATTATTAAATAAACTATTTTATTTAATTTTCCCTCCAAAATTAAATTCTGCTACTAGTTAAATTAAATTCTTAATTTAATTAGATTAACTTAACTCCTTAAGTTAATTAAATCAATTTAACTCTTGAAGTTGACTTTGACTAATTAACTTGTCACATGGCACCAATTAAATTAACTCCTTAATTTAATTGGCCTAATCTAACTCTTTAAATTATTTTGATTAATCTGATAATTAAATTGATCGAGCCATATTGACCAATTAATAATTAGTCAACTTGGTCTCTCTCTCTCTCTCTCTCTCTCTCTCTCTTTCTCTCTCTCTCTGTCTGTCTAATAAACTTGATCACTTTAATTATCTAACTCTTTGGATTATTTCTTCAATCAAGTGAGAGTGTTCTAGACTTTTATGCGTGTTCCTTTAGGTTCACAAATTAATTTGACATGAGCTCACAACTCTTTGTGATCTATTGAATATCAAATATTTTGAATAATCTAAACATTTTTAAACTAATTACTCTATTAACTGAAGAGTATCCAATCTTCATAGCTGATGTCTAGCACAAGCCTATGGAGCCCATCCAATTAGATAAATTAAGTGAGGGTGAACCATTACCTCTTACGGTTGCTGTGCAAATTTAATTCTTTCATTTTCTATATCCCGAAAAAAGCCTAAGGCAAGATATTTATTGGCTCCCTAATAGCTTTGATTACTATATATCTATTCTTGTTGTTTGATTCCTCATAATGACCTAAACTTTGGAAAACTCCTTTTCTAAATTGTTATATCACTTTACACAAGGATTTCTTAGAATCAATCATCTTAGAATACATCGAAGATCAACCTGTTCTTTATAGACAAGAAAATACATCCCATCTTGGAACTCACAAACCTCTATATTTAGGTAGCTTGTGCCTAAACCAAGCCCCGAGTGACCCACTATGTGGTTGGAGCAAAATCAAAGCACAAAGACCTAAATACAAGGTTACTTTGGAATGTTAAAGAAATAATTATATGCATTATGGTAAGTTAGAGAATTTGCCACGTGCCACTATGGCTGCCATATGGACTTGTTCTCCAATAAGTAACCACTAACATGCATTCATGTCTAATATAGATTGTCCATAAAATGGGGTAATGTTTAACTCCTTGGACTATGCATCACCAGTGTGAGTTTATCTTAATCTTTGATACCCCATCTCATAAGATTCTATGAATTGGAATATTTAAAATTTTAACCTTAGAGACTTGTTTCATGATCACCATCATATGCATGACCAAGTCTAGTAGTCTTGTTGATTTAAAGGCTTTAACCAAATACATGTGAAGAAATCATAAATGCATAAGATGAAGATTGCTATTTTATTGAATATCATTCAATCAAAACTACTACATGGAGTAGTTCTACATGCCAAATTAATTAGCTTGTAGGTACAATTCTAATAAATACATCAAATAAGGTTCCATTGACTTGTTCCTAATGCAAGCTCTAAAGTGCAAAGTTGATGGGGAAAAAAAGAATAATAGCCCAGCCTGAACATTTGGGGTTAAGTTTGGAGGCTTGCTTTGTTAAATAGGTCTTTTCCAATGTTGACCATTGAGGCACTTGCTTTAGCTTGGGATCCATTTTTTCTTAAGTTGTAATAGCCTTCTTTTGTAGAATTCAAATGAGGAACCCTAATTACTTTTATGCTCATTCCTAGCCTTCTCGACCTCATCATCATCATCTTGGAATGGTTGAAGGTAGCTATTAAGGATTAGGCTCTATTAGACCTTGTTAAAGTTGACTCCTAGCATTGTTTATTGGGTAATCATGCAATTGAACTTGAACTTTTAATCATTAGCTCCTATCAAACAACAACACTCGTTAAGGATGAAGCTTTGAACAAATTTCTTGAGGAGCTTCTCAATATTGTAAAAGCGTCTGCAAAATTTGCTCTCCCTTCCTATATGAATCACCTCAAGTTGAATTTCAGCCATTTTTTCTTACAATTTGCCACTCTCGATCCCCAATCCTAAGCTTGAAAGACTCTGGGTTATCTATCTTTTCTTGAAGGTCTCCAATTGTGTCGTCTTCCAAATCCTCGAGCTTATGCTTCCAAGTGTTGCTATCAAAAGTCATCTTCTATATTTAGTACAAGTTCCACTCGAGCTGGCTTACCTATAGATAAGAGAGTGAGATTGACTAACAGCTAATGATTGATGATTTAATAAAACAATGTTGAGGTCGGAGTCCAAGAGCTTACCATATTCAGATAATGGCCTAGACATCGAACTGCCAAGCTAGCTTAAATGATGAAAATCTTCTTCTAGTCATTCTCAAAATATCCAGCTTACATAAGGACCCTGGAGGTTCGATCATCCTACCACTTGTAGATTGAACTAGCATTATTACTAACATTGCTCAATTTGATTATGATTTTCGGCTTATCGAATAAGGCATGCCATATAGATTGCTCAACAACTCTTTTAGTGCTTTTGAATTGAGTGTAACAGTCTAGAGCTAGAGGTCCTTGAAAGGTATTATGTGTTGCTTTCTATTCCTAGGTTGGAGCATTCATCTTATCTTTGGTTGATAGATTCTTTAGGGATGGAGAACTACATATCCAAACTACCTTAAATGGCCTTTTCAAGCCCGTTGTAGCCTTTAACCTACCATATAAGCCCACAAATGGTGAGGAAGGTATTCTCGATCAATTAGAATGAGTCACTAACTAATTAGAAGGGATGGAATACTTCAGTTTCAATGATTGAGATCCAAAACCTTAAACTTGCCATACTAAATTTTTGCCTACTTCTTTAAGCCTATGTTTATTAGTATACTTTGACCTATAACTGAAAGAAAACCAATTAGAAACTTTGCAATGGTGATAAGACATAAAAATAAGGGAAAGTAACTTTTGAATTGCATGTTAAGAATTATAATAGACCAAGTGTTAACACTTTCACGATCATGAGTTTGCCCACTTAGATTGATTTTCCCCGAGACCTATTTTCTTGGTACCCTGAAGCCCTCGCCCTTAGGAGCCTTTACATACAACCACCCACTTTTCCAAATCTTTCCATATGAAGAGGGTTTGAGTTTAGAAATTTTTAACCCATGCAAGCTATGATATAGTGGAATCCAATATCCAGTGAGGTGGTTGATTTGATGGAGTGCAAAATATGGAGTAAAGAGGTGATGTTGCTTAAAGAGGGAGCCTGCTTAAGCACCTTCATAACTGCGATGAAAGCATAGATGAGGGAGAATGAGTTTGAAATAAGTTGGGTAGGACATGCTCCAATCATGTTCAAAATATCTCTAACCTCACTTGTAATAAGAAATTTGAGTTCGCTTTACAAAGAAACAAAATAGCAACCAAATAATTTTCAATTCGTTTATCTTTTGATCAGTGTTGGGCATTTTTAGTTTGAATTGGGGCAGTATATGGAATTAAGATGGATCATTTCTAGTTTGAACGGCTCAATAATGAAATTAATTTACGTGTGATGGATTTTGGTCCTATAGAGGTTTTATTTTTGGGTTGGGTTGATGGGGTAGCTCCTCGATTTGCGTAGTTGATCCCTATCTTTGATCCCAAAAACTTTTCTGTAGCCCAACTCCTTCTTTCTTTGCACTCTTTCAACAATAAGATCTACTGTCTGTTACATTATTTTGGGTGCTTTTCTTGATTAGGACCACCACAAAAGTTGCCCAACTAGTATCCTCAATCCTTATATTGACCTTAATGTCCATCTCATACTCCTATTATCTAACAAGTCGAAACATCCTCGACTACTTTTTCCTTATCCATGCTAATCATCTCAATCTTGCTATCACTACTTGAAGTCATGGTCGAAAGAGAAAAAAAAGTAGAAAATGAAAGAACTTGAAGATGAGCAATAAAGGAATTACTTAAGTAAAAGTATAAACTCTAAAAAGGACAGCTAGATTGATCTTGGGCTCAATTGTGATCTAAAGCAAAGGGATAAGAAGAAAATTCTGGATGTATGAAGTAGGAAATTACTGCTCCAGCTTATATACTTAAAGCCTTGGGAATGTGAAGAGGTGAAAGTGATCAGCTGCATGGCTAATAATTACATGATAGCCAATCAATTCGATTGGTAGGTATCCAAAGAAGGTTTGTTGGGCTCAAAAAATAGTGACACAGAATTTCATATTTTTTGGGCACTTGACCAGGTCACCACATGACATCCATCTCGACCACCCAAGAAGTAATTGGGGCTTATGATAGGTATAATCAAGCCCTATACTGTCTGGCTTGACATCAATCTGTGTCTCCTAAAAGAAATTACCTAATGAGCTCATAACATTCGATCTCTACTAAATGAATTCTTGAAGCAAACTGGCATTTCTCTACTAATAAGGAGGTTAATAGTATCTGAGCCTTGATGAGATCGATATACTAAGGACCTTGTCCATTCTTAAGGTATTAAGCAGTTAGTAAAAGACCAATCGATCCCTTACGGTCAAGGACTTGAGATTAAGAATCAAGTGGTCGCCATAAAATATATGTGGCAAAGCTGGCTTCAGTTGTACTCCATTGCATTAATGGTTGTCCATTGGTTAATTCCTTTGCACTAAATGTTCTTGACTTATCTCCTTCCATGTTTTTGCAGCTTTTAGATGGCCACAACTACTGTTTAGGTGGCTTGTTTTAGGATAGTTGGATCATTTAAAAGACTAGTTTTTCCTTCATGAAAATGATGGGTACTTTATACTTAGGTGGATTTTACCTGTCATTTCAATCCAAACTTGCACACCTAAAATACTTGCTTTGAATGCTAGACTTAGGTATGCACTTTAATCTCTAATTTGCCCTCGTACTCACTTTTACCCTTCTTTAGCTCGATAATGACTTAAGCATCAGAAGGGTTATTGTTGAGGGCCACCTCAATAAGTCTAATGTGTGCCTTTTTTTTGTAGGTTCAACCTCGACCTGATTAAACCTTTGCTATTTGACCACAACCTTCTAGCAACCAAATTAAACCTTCACCTAGAATTTGCATTGCCAATTTTGTTTTGTAATTGAGCCTAAGAGTTATTTTTCAAAATTTTCTTTTGATTTCTTTTAAAGCTACAATTAATATTTGTTCAAGTAGAAAATGCTTGAATTTTATTCTAATATGTGGACTTATACTAATTAAATTTGTTTTTAACAAAAATAAAATGGGCTAAACTAACACAATTCATGAGACATGACTTATAGGACTCATTATTTTGATCCAATATTATTGATGTCCTTTTTCTTAACAGACTTGTATGACAGCTGATATAGGCCCAAATTTTATAATCCCACGATGGGAGAGCTATATAGGGTTTTATTTTTAGGGATAATTACATGGATATCCCATGAGGTTTAGCTTATTTACAGACACTATCCCTAAGATTTGCAGAATTAAATAAGGTTTGTCTCTATCTAATAGCTGGGTCTTACCGATTAGTTATATTGACGAATCTTGCTAACATAAGCATTTTTAATTTTTAAAAATTCAATTTTGTCCCTTCATTTGATTGGACCTAATTATTGACAATATTGTTGGGCTAAAATACTCTCATGTGTTTTATGCATGTGTATGTAGTTGTAAAACACAAATTTAAGGGGGTTCATTGTAATAAATTAAACTAATGATCAATACAGCGGATGTAATTATATTCTCTTTAATAATATTTAATTTAATCAATTATCTAAAATAATTAATTATTTAAAATTAAAGTTAACAAATTACAATTTACTTTTATTATTTTAATATATATTTTATATTATCTAAATATTCAATGTAAACTTTCAAGTGTACATATGGAAAATGTAATTTTAATAATTTTAAATTATTCATTAATAAATTCACATATATTTGTAAATTAATAAAATATTTATATATATTAAATAATGTTTTTAAATTCTAACTTTAAATAAAAATATAAATAATTTGATAATTTTAAATTACTTAGTCAATAATATTTTTTTAAGTTTTTTTTAAATATGTTTTTTCTTACTTTATTCCAACTTTTCTTTTTCTCATTTTCTTCTCAATTAATCTAACAACCACTACCATTGTTGCCACTGCCACCACCAACACATCACCTAAACCACTCTTCTCTACACCATCAACTTCATAATTGTTATTCATGGTGGAGTTGTGCCTGCATGGCCACATGTGATGTGACCATGGTGGTCGTTTTGGGCTACATGATTGACTAAATTTGAGCCATGGCAAAAGCTTCCCATATTTGTCCATGACTATATCTAAAAAGCCTTTAGCAAGCTTTGGTAGCCTTGTCAAGCTTGGCACGTAGGGTGGCTGAAGGTGAGATGTAGTATATATTTGGATAAATACATATGTATATTTTACATATATATTCATATAATAATATATGTACATGTGTATGTATATATAAATATATAAATATCTTTTATATTAATATATAGAGTGATATTTTTGTCTTTTAAATTTTTTATCTTTTATTTTTGCTTTTCTAATTATTAAGGACAATTTAGTCATTTTACATTTTTTGTTAAGATTTTTGGATGTTCGTTGATGGTAGGGGAGGTAATTATAATATTTTAAACCTCAGGAGAAATATTTGTAATACCCTAAATCTCATTGAAAGTTGTTATAATTACCCCTTATTTTTATATGTTGTGGTTAGGTCCTTTTTCCACTTCATGTTTTGATAATTACTATTTCATTAAAGCTTTTTGTGTGTAAGGACATGAAGGCTTATCTATTGATTGTACAATTGTAGGAATTCTTGATCATTAATCTTATGGTTCAAATAGATATTATAAATTATTCAATGGTATGTTATTTCGAGTATATAAATTTTGAATAGAATTGATGCTGCAGTGTATTCAAATAAACTAAGGTCCCAACATTAGCTTGAAATAATAATAATAATAATAATAATAATATTATTATTATTATTATTATTATTATTATTATTATTATTATTATTATTATTATTATTATTATTTTGTAAACTTTAAAAAAAGTAAACTAATATATTTGTGAAAATGACAAAAATACGAACTTGTGTACACAATAAAAAAAAAAGCTAATATGTTTGTGAAAGTTAAATGATTATTAATTTGTGCATGGATAAAATCATAAAAAATAAAAAAATTGTGCTTTAGATCAGTTTCAAAATTAGTATGACTTTTCTAGGGTCACATACCCATGGTTCTAATTTGACATCATATATTTACTTTTTAACCATTGATACTAAAATAATTTAATCTCCACTTTAGAATCAACATAAATTGAAAAAAATTGTGGTTTTCTATGACATGGTAAGGTTTTACTGGAGGCCATTATGGTGAGAGAGATAAGAGAGGACTAGTGTTTATAATGTCAAACTCAAGTTTTTTTGGTGAGTGTGAAGGTCGAACCTACAACCAAAGAAGCCTCGTTAGGCTTGCCAAGATAGCCCTCAGTTAAGAGCCTCTGATGCTTAAGTTAATAAAGTAGAGAGAGTGTAAGGGATATTCATTAAGGGCAAAATGTAAAAATAGGAGCGTACCTTTCTCCGAGTGTTTTGAGACTTATTTATAAGTGCTTTAGTGTGCATTCCCTCTTTTGACCTTAGAGGTTCTTATAAGGTTACAGAGAGGTTAGGGTAATACGGACTGTCTCTCTAGATAATAGTTTACTAGGTTTCTAGTCATTTTTATGCCCTAGGCCATTTAGTGCTTCTGTACAATGCAAGTACATCTCTTGGGAAGTTGAGACTCTTTTCAATATTTAAATACTTGCTATTAAGATAGCTGTATTCACTCGGCGTTGGAGGTTATAGATCCTACCAGAGCAATACATGATTTTCATTATTATTTTGAGGAGGAGGTCGAATATAGATGAGAGGTCATATTTTTGTCACATCACTAGCATCCCAACTTTTGAGTTTGGCGATGGAGACTATTGAGCTACACTAGGGAGTTTACCACTGATCGACCTCCTTCATAGTCAACCTTGGCCTAACGCTCATTAATGCTTGTGTGATGGACATGATCAGTCACATTTAATGCCTAAAGCCTGAGATAGGATAATGGGGTGCATGGCATGAGTTTTTAAGAATATTATTTGGTGCCAAAAATTATGATAGGCTATTTTGTGACCTTTAGTTGTACCACTCCAGGATATAAAGCATATTTTTTTAGGGTTATAAATAGAGAGCCAAAGCTCACATCTTTTCTTCTAACTTATAAAAAACTTGTTCATCATTTGGTATTTTTTGTCGTAGACTTCTTTTGTATTTTCAGCGGTCATCTCATTATATATTTTCTTTCATAACACAATATCTCATAGTGATAGATAGCTAGTCGATGTGATGGCTCATGCTTGGGGCTTAACCTTATCTGTACTATCTTTTGGCCACCTAGTAACTCCTTTGCTAGTCTCGTCCCAGGCAGCGTTAAGCGGTGGTTCTTTAGAGATTTTGCCACCACTTTCTCCTCTCCTTCGCAAAGGTCCTTAGCAAAAAGCCCATGGGAGAGGGCATTTTTTCCACTCCATAGGCAAAAAGGCTACAAATTGAGGGCCTCAAGGGGGTTGATCTCAGTGAAGTATTGCTAGAGCTTATAGAGCTTCGGCATTTCATCAACCTGAATGAGAGGTAAACCTAAATAAGTCCACTAATAGGGTGGATCTCTCCCTTCTTGAAACCATGCTTCTTCACTATGAGCAATGATAAGAGCATAACCAACAATGATCATCCTTGGGGAGCCAACAAGGAGATGTTTAATGCTTAGCTATTTTGTTGAGATATCGAAGAGTTGATGCGCATGCTGAGCTTTGAGTCTATTCAATGGTTTTCTTTTTATCACAACTTGGTGAGTCCAGTTTCTTAATGTTATCACCCTTGTTATCGCACCTTTTTATCCTTTTGTTATTTTCTTATAGTGAGCTTAGATGGCTTATGCTATGTATGGCATCATGCAGTTGCGATGTAGGGTTGAAGTGCATGGATTCATGCATGTAGAGAGTTAGGAGGCCTTAATGGCGATGCTCTCCACCAAAGTATAGCCAAATCTGTTTCACTTCAATCCTAAGTGGATAAGCTTATGGTTGAATTGGGCCAACAGCTAATCTGTGACATTTATGTTTGGTTGGTGATGGAGAATTTACAATTGGCTATAGAGGTTAGGAAGCTTCGCAGGAGGTGGTTAGGTTAAGAGGTGAAGCTCAAGATAATGAGGCATAGACTGGCGCTGGGGGTTCAATCAAGCCTTTAACGATGCTTGAGTTTGCTATGAGACTTACTTGGCCGAATAGAGAATAAATATTGTCATTAACTTTGTTTACTCCTGTATTTTTTGGAGGCTTGTTTATTATTAGGGGTGACGACGCTCGATGTGGGTATAAGAAAGCCTTGTACCAACTAAGGTTTTTGGGGGTTCAATTTGATGAGGGCTGACTTAATTTATCTTCAGATGATATTCTATAGCCCTACCTAAAATCTTTCAATGAGAAAGTCCACATTTTGAGCTTACCGAGTACAACTATGTTCCTTTATCATAGCTAAGATTAGGGTTGAATGAGAGATTGGAAGAGTTGGGGTGTCGTTTGTAGTTTTTGGCAGCCTGGAGATTGAGATCATTTTGGGTCTATCCGATGCTACTGACCTGAGGAGGGTAGGTGACCCTAGGGAGGCTTAAAAGGTCCCCTAGGTGTATGTTATGTGAAGAAGGATTTTAACTTAACAAAGCACCAGAATATTGACATCCCAAATCTTCAAGTCATAAGGCTTATACAAGATCGAAGGGTTAAGTTTTTTCTAGTCGTATTTTGTGTGCAATGTTGTCATTTTTGTGGTATTTTGTTGTATTGGCCTTTTGCTTTGGAACTATGATGTACATTTGGAATGATTTTTGGTTGAAGTTGTAATGAAATCCTTTTCCTTTTTTGCTTATCATTCTATCTCTTTGCATGCACTATAATCTACTCTCTTCTCTTTTTATGCATATCATAAAATAGTTGTATATGCGATTAATAAGTATGTGATAAATTAATTAATATATGATGGAATGTTTGAGTGCATAGTTTGGTACTTGTTTTAATTTTTGAAAGCATCCATCAAGCTTAACAAGACTAAGAATTGTGTTAAATATTATCAATCTAGAATTGAGTAGGGTTTGATTTTGTGAAACCTTTGGCTTAGTTGTTGTTGAATTGGAGTTGTTTGTAGCTCTTGGCTTGTAAATTATCGTTTGAAGTTTGGCATGAATGCAGCTTTAATGTTGTCAATTTGGAGTTGATTGATTATTGGTTTCGATCTGAAGGCGATCTATCTTTGTGTAAAGAAATTTAGGCCTAAAGATGGCCTTAATATTGTCGATATGAAGGTGATCGATTATTATTTTTGACATAAAGGTGGTTGATAATTAAGAATAAGAAGGGGGCCTAAAGTTAGGCTTTTGTGGAACAAATTTCTTCGTAATATCATTTGAAGTTGAGATTAAATTGTTGATGCATGAGTATATCATACATAGAATTTGTGAAAGTTGATGGCTTTCCAAGGTCTGAAGTAAGGAATAGCCTAAGAATCCAATTGTAAAATCGAAAATAGGCTAAATAAAACTTGTCTACACCAAATCCAAGGATCTAATCATGCATTTAAAGTAGATTTAAAAGCATAAACTAACCTTGAATGCTTAATCCAAGGAAGATGTAGAAGACAACAATGAACTCTTCAAAACTGTCAATCCCTACATAGTAGGGATACACCAACAATTGATCAAGCAAATCAATTCCAAATAGACTGAAAATTTGTAGAGATCTTCTCAACACCCTTGAGAACCTCCAGTTAAAATTTTAGCTACTTCCAAGCATGGAAATGCCTCCAAAGTTAATGCACCATTGTGGATCTTCAAGAGCAAAGCTCCCCAAGTGTGAAGCCTCTAATGTTATGATCCACTCACCTAAGGAGAGCTCCAATCAACCTCCAATTAGCTATATAAATATAGGAATAAGAAGAGAGGGAGGGCTGAAAATGTGGAGAGAATGGTGAGGATTGTGTGAAACTTTAACATATGAATGGATCACACTTTTTGGGGGGAAAAATGAAATCTAGCAACTTGCTTGCTAATGTTCATGTGGACGGTCTCCTCCTCTCTATTTATAGAGTGGATAGTGTGATGCTAGTTGGCAAAAACCTTCCATGAGGTGGTTTGCCAACTTGGCAATTCACTTGCATTTGGATTTAATTTGACTCTGCATTTCATCTCATGAAATGTCTTTTAAATTAATTCCAAATTGACCTCAAATGGACTTTTTCATTTGAATTTCCCTCCAAAACTAATTCCTCACATTACTCTTTAATTTAATTAATTAAATTGACTTAACTATTTAAGTTATCTAACTTAATTCTTTAAGCTATAAAGTGTCAACTTAACTCTTTAAGTTAACTTGACTAATTAAAAGTCATATCACACCAATTAAATTAATTTCTTTAACTCCTTAAATTCTTTTGATCAATTTATCAACTAAATTAATTAGGCCAAAATGACTAAGAAATTAGACAACTAATTTCTCCACAAAAACGGCAATGGTGAATTTTTTAACTCCTTAAAAAATTCATCCCATAAAATAGAACTTCCTTTAGGCTTTTGAGCGTGATCCATTAGGTTCTCTCATTCATTGGACATGGGCTCACAACTTTTATGATATAATGAATATTGAAATATTCGCATTAGTTTAATTGAACTTTTAAATATTCATTTCAATATTGAATATTGAAATATTAATTGAAAAATATCCAATCCCCATGGTCGATGTCTAGCCTCAAACCCTTGGAGTCCAACTAATTGGTTGAAATAAATATGCTTTGGTGAACCATTGTAGCTTTACGCTTACTATGCAAATAGTGTCATTCTATCTCCTATCACCCTAAAGAAGTTTTGGGTAAGATATTTGTCAGCTCCCCAATAACTTCGATAACTATGTTTCTATTCCCAACGTTCAATTCCTCTTTATGACCTTATATTTGAAAAGCTACTTTTCTAAATTGTCATACTACCTTGGCCAAGAATTTCTTAGAATCGAACATTATAGAATTCATGGGAGATGCACTCGCCCTTCACAATGATGAGAAGATGAATCCCATTTTAGATTTCACAAACCTCTATCTCTAAGTAGTTCACACCTAATCTCAACCTAGAAGACCCACTAAGTGGTCAAGGAAGAGTCAAGGTATAAGAACCCAAACACAAGGTTACCATGAATTTTTAGGTCAAATGTCTAATTATATGCATTAGCATAAGCTGGAGAACTTACCACTACCAACTCGCCACTTTGGCTATCCAGCGGATTCTTTGGGTGGGTCTTCAGTGAATTTATTCTCTAACAAGCACTTACTAACATGTACTTATGTCTAACATAAATTGTTCAGAAATAGAGTAATATCCAACTTAGATTTAGGGAAAAGTGCGATTACCTTATCAAAATATGCAGAATATAAACATTGGAGAGAAACGAACATACAAAAGTAATGAATATCAACAACTAAACTACTTGTAAATTACAATTGAAAGGAATGATTATAAATTAATTCAATGAAAACTTTCTAAGTATAAAAAAGTAATGACTCATAGCTACATATATATTATATCATACTTTCTACATGATGAGATAATTAACAAATATAATTTAACTAACATATAATAACTAATAAGAATTCAAATTAATATTAAATAATTATTTAAATCATACATTGACATTAAGATACATAAACTTACTAATTCATTGGTAAATTTAATAAACACTAAATTAAATAAATAAAACCCTAAAATATCAACATCTAAAACCCAAAACACATATTAACGATTTAAAATACAAAAAATAAATATAATCCCTAAGTTAGTATCTAATCTCTATAAAATTAAATTTTTAAACCATAATGCATCAATCATTTTCAATATTTATAAATACATATACATAAAACACCAACAAACTAAATCCATAAGCTAAGACCTTCACATGATTTAAATTAATAACAAAATTAATTTTCAAATATATTCAATACATACATACATTTACACACACACACACACATATATATATATATAAACATACATACAATTGCATACACAGATATAAATACATACACATACATATGAATAATACATATGTATGAAAAAATTAACATAATTAAACAAAATAAACCTATGATGGCACACAGTGGAGTGACGGTGGGTTGGTGAGGGCAATGCCCTGTCCAGCAATGGCTTCAAGAAGGAGAGAGGAGGAGATAAAGAGGGAGGAGAGGAGGAAGGCAAAGAAAGAGTGAAGAGAAGAGAGGTTCTAGGCGACTAAAAATTTTAATTTTTCAAAGAATTTCTGATGGAATTGCGTCGGAAAATTCCCTCAGTCAGTAAATCATTTAATATACTAAATAAAAAAAATTCATTTTGAGATTTTTTAATGAAAAATTCATTGGAAGAATTGTCAAAAAAGAATTTTTAATGAAATATCTGTAGGAAAATTTCGTGCCAAAAATGTGCCAAATTTCACCAGTTTTCCTGTTAGAATTATGGTGAATTTTTTATGGCCGTTTAGTCCATCGAAAATCCACCACAAGTCCGTTGGAAATTTTCAACAGTTGTATTTTGTAGTGTTTGTTTATTGGTAGTGTAGGCTTGGGATTAACCATTTTCTATCAAATTGTAGGCTTCTTTCTGGCAAATGAAGCCAAAATGATGTGGTAAGATTTAAAGGGAAGTGATTATGATGAGAGAGATAAGAGATGATGAGTGTTTATAAAGTTAAATTTAGGTTTTTCGATAAGTGTGGAGGTCAAACAAATAACCATTGGACTTATTTAGGTGGCCCTCGGTTAAAACTCTCCAATGTTTGAGTTAGTAAACCAGAGAGAGAGTGAAAGGGATATTTAGCTAGGGAAAAATATAAAAATAGGAGCATCCCTTTTCTCTGGGTGTTCTGAGACTAATTTATAGGTGCTTTAGTGTGTGTTCCCTCATTTGACCTTAGAGGTTCTTATAAGGTTGTGGAGAGATTGGGGTAATATGGACTGTCTCTCCAAGTAATAGTATGTCGGGTTTCTAGCCACTTTTGCACCCTAGGTCATTTAATGCTCGTGTACGATGCTAGTATGTCTCTTGGGAAGTGGAGATTCTTTTCAGTATCCGAATGAGACAAGTGGTATAGAGGACAACTTGCCATTAAGAAAGCCGCATTCACCTAGGGACAGGGGTTGTAGATTCCACTAGCGAGGCGTGGTTTTCATTATTATTGAGGTTGAAGGTAGATGAGAAGTCGAATTTCCCTTACATCACTCTATAAAAATTGACTCCAATGATAATTAAATTAAAAAATAAAATCAATAGTTTTCTTAATTTCATTTGCACATCTATTTTTGTTTTTATATTAATTATGGATGGGTATAATTTTATAGAGAACTATGATTCTTTTAATTTATACTATAGACCATTTTAATATCAATTGTCAGAAAATGAGTGTATGCTGTCAAGGTAAAATTATGGGACATTCTGAAAAAACTAAAGTTAGTAATTTCTTGGTGACATCACCACATTGACACACCAAGACCACCAAAAAGGGGCATGTGTCAGTCAAAATATGTGTCGCTTTTGTCGCTTGGCAATTGGGACAGAGTATGAATCTCAGACATCGTGGCCCCGCCACGTTGTTTCTCCACAAACTTTCGGCCTCGGGCTTTCACTTTCCCTTCGTTTAAATAAACACCCGAATAGACCGTCTCCAATGCGGCCCGACGCTCGCTCCGCTTTTCTGTAAACTTAGGTAAGTATTATTAATAAAAAATAATGACACCAAAGTGTTTGTTTATTGTTTACTACTGAGCCTTTCATACTTAAATCAGCCATTCCCGTGTCGATCACCGGTCTCTTTGCATCATTCTCTGTGAAAATTTTAAAGATTTTGAGGATTGCAGAGAAACCCTTTTGTGCAGTGATACTTAAAGGAGGGATTCTACGATCCAAAGGCAGAATCTTGAAGGTTGTTCGAGGGATTCAGAGAGACCCATTCATGCTCTGATAGAAAATCGGGCTTTTGTACGTCTGGGTGTTGAATTTCAGCAATGGTATCTGGTGTGAGTGAGCGCGAGAGTGCTAGAAATAGGAAAGTGTTGCTGGGGATTGGGTATTGGGTGCAGGGGTTGAGGTGCTTTCCATGGATGGGGATCAATTTCTTCCTTAAGGATGGGTTGAGAGTGGAGCCATCCACTCTACAAATCCTTCAGAATTCGGCTAATTTGCCTATGGTGGCTAAACCTTTTTATGGCATACTCTCTGATTCATTCTATATCTTTGGCCAGCACCGTGTCCCTTACATAGCTCTGGGAGGTATGAAATTTCTGTGTTTCATAGTTTAATCCAATTCAGTAGTTTACTGGTCCACATTTTCTTTGTTTGTTTGGGCTGAATTTCTGTTACTCTAATGCTGCCACTGTAAATTAGTTGTAATTTGAGTTTTTTGTTAGATGCTTATTTGTTTGAAGTCTTAAGCTTCAGTTAGTTAAGTTTCTTTGATAGCACATGCGAAGGGATGTTCACCTCGTCCAGTGGTAAAGCTATGCGTCTTTAGTATTTTACACTAAAAATTTCGTCATAATCTATTAAAGCTAAGGCATAAAAATGTGTTTTTGTGCCTTTTCTTTTATTTAGGGTCAAGCATGGAGCCTTTTCTTTTCTAGGTCTGTATAACTCAATTGACATACCGAAATAATGTAAATTTGATTGTTGAAATAGCAGTTTTGCTGGAGTTCTTTAGATCCATTATTGGAATAAATGTATCTAATTGTATGCTCTAGTAGATGTAAACAATTAATACTCCATGCCAATACAGTCGCATGATATTCCTTTCCACATAATGTGATGAGTTGCCTGAAAACTCTTTAATGTTTTTCTTGTTTTTATAAGCTTTGATAAGACATTTTATCCTCAAATCTAGGATATTTAACTGAAATGCAATATTATTTCAGGATTTACTGATCAAGCTATATATATTTTTTTCTCTTCCATCTTATATAACTGGACTTTATGTACTCATATGACCTTTGGTTCATCTCCCTTCTGCTGTAAGGTCTGACATTGTCTGAAAGTCTCTCATATAATGGGATAGGATATCTGCCTCACAAAGGCAGTCAAAGCCACTCATGTATCTGTTAGTAGATCACTGTTTTGGTGATATATCTTGCTTTTCCTAGTTCTATGTCTTTGGGGCCACGGGCATGGTAAGAGGTCCCCCCAATAATATAATAGAATGTTGCTGGAAGGATGAACACTTCTTGGGAATGTTGAACATCAGGAGTTAGGTGGCTTATGTCAGCCATTTTTGATTTTATATATTTTTCTGTGCGGTTGAATGTGGTGGAGGGGAATGTTCATACCAAATTAGTTCTGACAGCAGACTGCTTGCTTGGATAATTGGTTTGCGGACTGACAAATACAAATGTTTATTCAGCATTTCTGCAAGCAGTGTCGTGGATAGCTATTGCAATCTTGGCTGCATCGGGCATCTCATTCTTGTCAATCACATTTTATCTTCTTCTTGGGAATCTGGGTGCTTCTATAGTTGAGGTTGCCAATGATGCCATGGTAGCCGAGACTGCAAAACAACCCACTTCTTCCAGAAATACCAAATCATCTTCATCTGGTGAGCTGCAGTCATTTGTTTGGATGGCCTCGTCCATTGGTGGAGTTCTGGGCAATCTTATTGGTGGTGTTGCTATTGATCAATTCTCCCCACAAATGATGTTTTTCATCTTTGGCATTCTTCTTTGTTTCCAGTTCCTAATAACATCATTCATTCGTGAGAGTTCCCTAAACCTACCCAAGAGTCCATCTCATGTGGGTTTTAGGAAGCAACTCTCGGAACTCTTGGTTGCACTTAAGAAACCAGAAATCCTTTACTCAATAACCTGGTTAGCATTTTCCTATGCTGTAATCCCAGCTCTAACAGGCACCATGTTCTACTATCAAACTCAGCACTTGAAGATTGAATCATCCCTGCTTGGGATATCAAAGGTGTTTGGCCAAGCAGCCATGCTATTGTGGGGCGTTGTTTATAATCGTCATCTGAAGTCAATTTCATCAAGAAAATTGATCGCAGCTGTTCAGGTTTGCATGGCTATGTTCATGATATTGGATTATCTGTTTGTGAAGGGGGTTTATCAGAGGATCGGCCTTCCAGACTCTGTGTATGTTATAGTTTTCTCAGGCTTACTCGAGGTTCTGTACTTCTTCAAGATTCTACCTTTCAATGTTTTAATGGCACAGCTTTGTCCGGCCGGGTGTGAGGGTTCTGTGATGGCATTTGTCATGTCTGCTATTGCGCTTGCATTTATAGTGAGTGGATATCTGGGTGTTGCCCTTGCATCCTATGTTGGGGTAAAAGGAGATGATTTCTCCAGCCTGCCACGAGGTCTTCTGATACAGGCGGCATGCACACTTCTGCCCGTCTTCTGGGCATCATGTATTCCAGAAGATGTGAAGTCTAAAACAAAGTTGAAGGAGAACTAGATGCTGGCTGGGCATACCACTGGCTCTTGACTAACTTCAAAGTTTTCAGGTGACAAGGCGGCTGCATTTGCTGATTTTTCTCTCATTTCTATTCTTTTTAGGATTGTGTAACAATACTGAAAAAGCAGAATCCTTTAAATAATAAAAAATAAAAATAAAAATGCAGAATCCTGGTGATGAGATGTATAGCATTTCCCTGGAATATATTTATATTATTTTCGAAAATCGTGTGGAACTTTAGTGATTTAATAACTATTGCAAGACATAAGTTTGGTATCTATGGCTCGCCGTTTGAAGCATGTGGAAGACGTAAATTCATGTTGATCTGGCGTGTACTGTATCGTGCTGCAGTTTTTTGACAAACCTTTTGATTCTATAACTAGAATTTTGCTTAGAGAGAACATTCGTGTGTCATAAAAATAATTTATCCGGCTTTGGTGGTGAAAAGTTTCGAACGTGCGATGTTTGCTTGGTAAATTGATATCAGTTCAGTGTCGACTCCAAATTGATATCATTTAAGTGCGTGCCTTATGTGGTGGCTCTAACTTCGTAAAGTGCATTTATGTATTTGTTGACTTTTACGAATTTAAGTTTTTTAAGGACCCTTTTTAAATTGCAATCCTTCTTCACGGGTTTGGACGTATATATTTTTAAAACCAAATAACTTGGTCAATACCAAAAGTGGGTGGCATCCAGTGAAAAATGAAAGTTGATTTAAAGAGAACATGCATGATGCCCATCAGTGTGCTCTTGTCTCGCATGGCCCTTTTTTCTCCTTATTATGGGTGTGCGGTTGAAATGCATCATAATCTGATGATGTAAAAACTTGTATTTTCTTAAGTCTCAAAAGCCTCCGAGTATCATTACACTGCAAGAAGCACGCAACAAGCGCATTTCAGAGACTAGAAAATTTCCAAGACTGCTGGGGTCCTAAATCAGAATATGAACACTTTTATTTGGGTCTGCACTCACTTTCAAGTGCAAGAAGGTACCTTAAAGAGGTGCTTTTAGCTCCCTATTTTTCCCTTCTGCCCATCATTGGTGCCTGGCAAATATTGTAGTTTGGGTGCTGTGCTACTCAAATGGGCATGGTCAATGCCGCGGTTGAGGTGACCTCATTTAATTTCTGGGCACAAAAGACCAAGCCTAATAAAAGGAAATATTTCTCCAATTTTGGCACCGAAATTGGAACTGCAAAGTTATAGGAGATGTTGAGAGTGAACAACAATTACTCCAATGCTCAAGTTGTGGGAAAGATAAAACAATAAGTGGTCAGAGTATACTTGAAAATGATAATTTTGTGGTTATTTAATTATAGAGATGAATTTAAAATTACAAGGGTGGCATGATTCATCTATTGATATGATAAGAGATATGATGACTTAAGAATAGATATAAACTTTCTATTGATTGGTCAATGACAAAATAAATAATAAGGGTCAAGTGCATGATCAAAATATAATAATTAGGATCAAGCTCATAATAAATGGATCATTGCTTTTATGGCTTTCATTATTTTTAGGTCAGACCTTCAGAATAAAGACCATGACTAGGGTATAGCAAGCTGCAGGTCCATATCAGAAAGTGTTATGAATATGTGATTCTGCGAATAGAAAATCGAAAATGCTACATTCTTCTAATATATTGCACCAATGTTGTTCATTTTCATCAAGATTAGAATTGATATTTTGCATACAGATTAAACTCTGATGACATTTTTTAAAAGAATAAAAAAAATTAAAATCAATCTAATTTATATAGGCAAAAACATATATATTTAGAACTCTCCATTTTCTCCAAATTACAAATTTCAGTCTTAAGTGGCAACCATAGTTGTGTAAAAAGAAAAGGATTCTTATACTTATAAAATGGTAGATATTAAATTGCTACACCTACTTGTCTTGTATCAAAAATATTTTCCAAGTACTTGTAATTTCCTTCTTTCATTGATACACATAGCTTCCTTGCATGACCTCATACTTCTAACTTCTCATTCATGTTTTTTAAATAGTTCATGATATTTTATCCATGTAAGTACAATGTGCTATGATAATTGGTGAGTAATATAAAATTGGAATTTTAATTTTGGTAATACAAGGATAATTAAGAAAAATGTATATTTTTGAGCATATCACTTTGTATACAAATAGTAATATTCTATACCAAAATCGACGTGTATATCTAGGCTTAGAGTGTGTGGGATGTAATCCCATCTATGCATGTGTAAATTCCTTCACCAACTAACAGTTTTAGGATCACTACAAAAATATTGAATATTAATTATAAAATAATAAGTAATAAAATAAAAATGGTTATTAATCATATATTAATTAAATAGTAATGATTTTTATTTTGTTAGTAATGACATTTTGAGTGATAATAATTTTATTAATATAATTCAATAGTGACAAACACTAATGTTTAAGTTGTCATCATTGACATGGTGACACCTCTATGGTAATAATTTAGTGAGAACAAAAATTATTACTATGATTTGTGACAAGATTCTCATTGTCAGTAGATTGTTACTATAAGTGTGTCACTAATTGTTAATAGTGACAACTTAAACACTATTCTTAATATTATTTAGTTTGTAAAAATAAAACAAAATATTTTGTCAACTAATAGTTATTATAAGTTAGTGACAATTTTTATATTGTTACTTACTATTTTTCTACTAATTTATATTTTGTAGTGAATTTGGACGTGTATTAGTTGGAATATCTTATAACATGCTATAAAATTGTGAAGGAAAAAAAGAGCAGCGTAACTCGGGAACAGTCATAATCTTGCCAAGCACCAATACAAATTAAATTGCTAGAACAAAGTTTTATAGAGAAATTAAAGATGGATGCCAAGTAATAAAATAGACAATGAGATAGCAAGGCACATAAAATTTTATATTATTATGACAACAAAGTGGATATATGTGTGTATACAAGCACTCACACCTCTCAATGCTTTTTTTGGAGTTCTTGATTCTATCTACTACTTTACAAATAACCCCTTTGTCCTATTTATGCTAGTCTCCATCCTAGATGAACGCTGGAGATTAATTTCATCCTACGATCTTGATTTAGTAGTCTAGAGATTTCCTAAATCTAGGACTTTCTAAAGTTTTCCATATATTTCTGCACATCTCTACACAATTCTACAACTAAGTACAATGTTCTAGAAACTTATTTAGAGAATTCTACACAACTCCACACTAGTCTTCATACTTCTACAAGTATCCACTAGTTTCTAAAGACTTCCAAAAGCTTCTAGAATCCTCCATAAGGTTCCAAAGTCTTCACTGGAAACTTCTAGCTATGATTTCTAAAACTCCACCAAAATCAGGGATAGAGATATGTAGATGTTTCTAGAGTAGTCGATGTTTTTCATTACTCCCCCTCAACGACTACTCTCTCTTATGCCTTTTCACTTTTTTTGCCATGCCAAGTTGCCTTCTAAAATCTTCAAATTTTGTTGTGTTGAGGCTCCTGGTAAAAATATCTACAACTTTGTCTTCTGTCTTCACATGCCTTATATCAATTTTGCCTCACAATACTTTTTCTCACAAAAAGTGATAACATAATTCCATGTGCTTGGTTCTTGCATGAAACACTGGATTTTTTGCGAGACGTATTGCCGATTAGTTGTCGCAATATATTCGCATAAGGTGATTATTTGATTGCCAAGATTTTTCATAAGTTGCATCAGCCACGTACATTCTTGAGCTGCCATAACTGCTGCTCTATATTTTGCTTCGATGCTAGATAGTAAGACTGTTGGTTGTCTTTTGCTACACCAAAAAATTAGTCCTTCTCCAATGCTGAATACGTAACCAGTTGTTGAGCATATTGTATTACAATCACCAGTATTATCAGCATTACAACGCCTAACTACTTCACAATTTTCTTCTTTCTTGTATAATATTCCATAGTCAATCGTGCCTTTTATGTGGCATAGAATTCTCCGTACGACTTTCAAATGGGGCTTTTTCGGATTTTGCATATATCTACTCACCATTCCTACTGCATACAATATATTTGGTCATGCCATGGTGAGATAGATAAGGCTACCAACTATTCGAGTATACATCATTGCATCTTCAAGTTTTTCTCTTTTGATAGAGCATAACTGTGTATTAGCCTTTGTTGGAGTTGAGATGGGCTTACATTCTATCATCCCATATTCTTGGCATACTTATGTTGATGTAGGAGTATCCCTTCTTCATTTCTCTCTACTTCGAGCCCAAGGAAATGCCTTAATTCCCCAAGTGCTTTCATATGAAAGCGAATTGATAAGTTGGCTCTAATTTGTTGTATCTCTTTTTCATCATCTCTTGTGATGATCAGATCATCCATATAGACAAGCACGACCGCAATCTTGGCATTTTGAATTTTAATGAATAGGCTTGAATCTGCTGATGCCATAGTATAGTTACTTTGAGTTAGAAGTTCTGCTATCTTCCCATACTATGCTCTAGGTGCTTGAGTTAGCCCATAAAGTGCCTTTTTCAACTTGCATACATAGTTTGGATATGTATTGCTTTCAAAATCTTGTGGTTGCTCCATGTACATTACTCTATCTAATTCTCCATCCAAGAATGCATTTTTCATGTCCATCTGCTAGAGTTTCCAATCCTTGCTAGTTGCTAATGCCAGAAGCACACATACTATAGTAATCTTTGCCACTAGATTGAATGTCTAATCATAATCTAGCCCATATTTTTATAAAAATCCTCTAGCCACTAGTCGTGCTTTATATCTCCCGATTGATCCATCTGGTTTGCTCTTTATCTTGTAAACTAATTTGCATGATATGGGTTTTTTGTCTTTGGGCCTTGGCACTAATTCCCAAGTCTTGTTTTATTTCATGGCTTCTATTTCTTTTTCCATAGCCTTTTTTCACTCTTCTTTCATGGAGGCTTCCTCAAATGAGAAAGTTCTTTCACCTTATCAACTTTTACCATTACTGTATTAGCATACTTAGTATTTGGCTTTCTTCATCTTGTAAATCTTCTGAGTTAAGGTTGGGTCTCGTCTGTTTCTCTTTGAGTCTCCTTAGTTTGGCTTGACTATATTTTTTCCAAAGTTCATTGATATGCATTTATTCTCCACGGAGACTTCACTTTTTCTGCTTGAGTCGTTTTCTCAACTTTCTCTACACTTGGGTGCATGCTATCTTTATCTACCTTCTCCCCAACTTCTCTTGAATTGGGCAGTATTATTGCATGTGGTGTCCACCAAGATGATGACTCATCAAACACCATATTTTGAGAAACATAGCACTTTCCTATTGTAGGATCATAACATCTCCAGCCTTTTCTTTCATTATCACAACCCGTAAATATGGTGTGTATTGCTTTCTTATCAAATTTGGTATGAAAGTTATCAGGAACAAAAACATAGCATACGCATCTAAATACTCGAAAATAACTTACTGTGGCTTGATTTTCCATAGCTTCTGAAACGGTGATACAAATTCAAGTTTTCCTTGAGGTAATCTATTGATCACATTTGTAGCTGTCTTCATGCACTCGACCCAAAATTGAGATGGTATATTCTTTGCATAAAGCATACTCTTGCATATCTTTTTAAAATGTCTATTCTTTCTTTCTGCTATTCCATTTTGTTGTAGAATATTTGGACAAGTTATTTGCCTATGTATCTTGCATTCCTTCAGATATTCTGAGAACTTATGCGAGGTATACTCATTTCCATTATCTGTATGTATGCATCTTATTCTACAACCAAGTTATTTTTCCATCTCTACTTTAAATTTTTTAAATTAGCTTAATGCTTCTGAATTTTTTTAAGAAATCTAGCCATACGTACCTTGAAAAATCATCAATAAAGGTGATCATATACTTGAAGCCTCTGATGGATAGTTGTTTTACTGGGTCGAGTATGTCTGAGTGCACCAATTTAAGAGGTTCTTTAGCTCTATACTTTGACTCCTTATAGGGCAATTGATATGCTTTCTCGTACTGACATCCCACACACACTATATCTTCTCGAACATCTAGTTGAGGAAGCCCCTTGAACTTGGACTTCTTCATCATTATCTTTAATTTGTGGTAACTTACGTGCCCTAATCTTTCATGCCATAGTTCAACTATCTCATTTCTATGAGTTTTATCTACATAGGCATTTTGATCTAACATCACGTAAATGGATTCTACTTTTCACCCCTTCATAAATGGTGTGCATGTCAATTCGAGACTTGGGTATACCTTTACATCTTTTGGCCCAAACACTACATAATTTTTGGATGTTGTTAATTGTGAATTTGATACTAAATTCTTTTTCATACTTGCCACATGGTACACGTTCTACAACTGCACTTGTCATGAACTATGCCGAGGTACAATCATTATCTTTCCAATATCAGTGATTGGTAATTTGGAGTTATTGGCGGTAATCACAACTCGTCCTCTTTGTACTTGGACAAGTTTACTAATTTTTCTTTATCTTATGTCATGTGGTTAGAGCATCCAAAATCCACAAGCCAATCATCATCATAATTGATCACATTTTTACTTACCGTTGTGAGTGTAGTTTCTTCCTTTGTACATGAAAGTGCCACTTCCTTCGTCATTTCTTCCTTTATTTCTTTGATAGCAAATGAGGCTTGGAGGTCTCATTCTTCTTCACTCTCATTTTGAGTATGTGATGATGTCACCATATTCATTTCTATTTGTTTATATCAACAATCTCAAGCACAATGACCTTTCTTGCCGCAGTTGTACCACTGATTATTTTTGCGATAGAAAGTTCTCTCTGTCTTTTTTTTTTTAATCTTGGCTCGATTGATCTCCCCCTTGTTGCAAACTTTTTCGTTGCGGCCTCCTTTGAAATCTTACTTGCTTTACATTATGTTCCTCATTCCTTGGTCTCATAGTCTTATGGTCTCTTGGGGCAATTCTTTTCCCACTCTAAAGAGCTTTCTCTTCATCTTTGATTAAGGCTTTAGACATTTTTTTGTCTAAAGCCTCATAATTTGCCAATATATTCTTTAACTCATTTAAAGTTAGTTCATATGCCCATCCACGGGTTGCCGTAACAAGACCAAGAAATTCAGGTCACAACTCATGGATTATGATCTTCTTCATTCTTGTCTCAGTAATTGCATTTTGAGGATCTAATTCAAAAATTTCTTGACATAAAGATTTAACTTTAGTAAAATATTCACTTATCGCCATATCATGCTGTGAGATCGACATTAGCTCATTCTCGAGCTGTTGTAACTTAGCATCATTTGTCTGAGCGATTATTCCTACAAGTGTATCCCAAGCTTCTTTTGGTATTTTTGCATTTTTTATCCACTGTAGTGAATCATCTTCCACAGCTATCGATAAGGCGTACATAGCTTTTCCAGCTCGGACCTTTCATCCTTTTAACTCATTCTCTTCAGTTGGAGGTTGAGTTTCATTTCCCCCAATGATACTCCATAAATCTTGTCCGAGCAGGTAAAACTGCATACGAACACTCCAGGTGCTACAATTATTATTATTAAGTTTTTTGATTCTACTTACCGAAGTGGACATATTTGCCATTATGACTTGGTAGGCCTTAACCAAGTAAGCTCGATCCTAAATCAACTTGCTTCATAGTCTCAGACTGCGTACCAATGGCACCTCGACCTCGTGCACCTACTTTCGTGACCCTAATTGATATCGATAATGCTCCTCAATCACTTGCTTTGATACCACTTGTAGAGAAATCAAAGATGGATACCAAGTAATAAAATAGACAATGAGATAGCAAGGCACATAAAATTTTATATTATTATGACAACAAAGTGTATATATGTGTGTATACAAGCACTCACACCTCTCAATACTTTTCTTAGAGTTCTTGATTATGTCTACTGCTTTACAAATAACCCCTCAGTCCTATTTATACTAGTCTCCATCCTAGATGAATGGTGGAGATTAATTTCATCCTACGATCTTGATTTAGTAGTCTAGAGATTTCCTAAATCTAGGACTTTCTAAAGCTTTCCATATGTTTCTACACATCTCTACACAATTCTACAACTAAGTACAATGTTATAGAAACTTATCTAGAGAATTCTACATAACTCCACACAAGTCTTCATACTTCTACAAGTATCCACTAGTTTCTAAAGACTTCCAAAAGCTTCTAGAATCTTCCATAAGGTTCCAAAGTCTTCACTAGAAACTTATAGTTATGAATTCTAAAACTCCACCAAAATCAAGGATAGAGATATGTAGATATTTCTAGAGTAGTCAGTGTTCTTCAATTTTGACTACACATAGAGTAGAACTCAATGACAATCTGGGCAAAAAACCTAAAAAAAACAACCTTTGTATATCAAACACCAGTGCACGTTTCCAAAAGAGACGTAGTATTCTAGTGGCATCCCCCATCTTGCTATCAAACAAAACTGTATGTGCCAATGCATATCCTTTAGCATACCTAAACACTTCAATCCATCATCCACCCCCACCGACAATTGGCATTTCCCTCAAATCATCAGTACATGGTTCTTCCCAAGCATGTTTATGCTGCTCCCATTGTACTTCCTTCTGTGAATGCAAATGTTACAACCATAAGCAATGCCACATTATTTTGGGCTGCCAATGAGTGCATTCCTTGCACTCTTCCAATGATCTTGGAATCACGCTCCAGCCCATGTGTCAATGCACCATCTATCATGAATGTAGTCCCAAATTCAAATCCCTCTCCATTTTCTTTGTAGTGGGATTCTTGCCACCAACCATTTTGTGGAAGTAGAAGTGGATGTGGGTTGTCTTCTCTTTTCATTCGTCTCAATTTTATAGCTCGGACTAGGTCCTCTGAGAAGTTGCCATTGGAGAAAAGCAGCAAGTTGAAGATGAGGAGAGTGTATTTAATTACTATAAGAAGAGGCCATTTGCTTATGATTTAAGAACACAATTAATGACCAAGTGATATTATAAAGAGGTCAGTCTTTTTCTTTTTGGCTCTATGATGGTGTGCATTTTTCAGGGAAGAAATTATTTATAAATGAAACGAAAATTAAGTATGCATTCTTTTGAAGTAAATATAGCTTTGGGCAATTTCTTTCCATGCCTTTTGGTTTAAAACTGACAGGAAGTGAATGCTTGAAGCTTGCTGCTTGCTTTTGCTGTCTTTTCTTCTGCATTCAGGAGCTTTAGTGGAAATATAAATTCTTTCACATTGTTTAACTATCTACTCTGCATTACTCCATTTGTCCTCTAAAAGTTGTTATTTTTTTTTTCCAAATTTTTTTGGGATAAATTAATAAAAAATTAAAATATGCAACATATTTCTTTTTTTGACTATCGACAAAACATTTGCAGGTATTTATATGATATATAACTAAACCGTAAGTGATTACCTTTGAAACTATTACTAATTCGAAACCTTAATTTCCACTATTTGCGACTATTTAGTGACAATGGGTATCTTCAAGCCATTTAAGCATGGTTGGTCCTATCATGAGCTATGATTGCCAAACAGTGACTGTCCAGATGTTTTCTACAAGATGTTTGAACAAATATTCTAGTTTTATGATTGCAATTTAAAACCACATATCAATTTATTGTAAAACTTAGGAAAAACTTACTTTCAGAAATTATAGACTCTCTTTATGGTTCAGAATAATTCTTCTCTTGATAATCATATATGGTCCAAACCTTTCCTCATTTTCCTTTGCGCTAGTTATGGTATAGAAGCTAGTTCCATATATTTGCGACTTGAAAGTAATCCTTACTTGGAACGGAACCAATGGTATTCTTACTTCCGTGGAAACATATAGATGATATTTTAACACCTGTGGGAGAGCAATTTAAAAATTTGTAAGGGGAAAAACTTTATATTCTATTTAATTTTACCAATAAAACTAAGATAAGTGACACTGGTATCATCACTTGGGGTTTTTTATGGTCCTAATAGATTAGTTTTTACCTATTGTCATATATGTTTTTGTTTTATGCCAAGTGGCAATTTATTTTAATAAACGAAACAAAGAAAGAGTAGAAAAATTGCCCCTTTTTAAGTCAAATACCTTAATTATCCTTTTAATTTGTTGAATCCCAATATCTAAATTATTTATTATCTCTCTTATTTTTTTTCAATTTTCTGACATCAAATAATAAAATATTTTCCAATCTAAAATATACACTCCATCAACTTTTTACTCAAAAAGAAACTCAACAACTAATTTTTACTCAAATTATTGTTGATTTGTTAAATTTTCCTAAATTACTTTTGATTTATTAAATTAAAAAAATTTGATGAATTAGGGTTTGAATGTTGTCAAAAAGGGACTGTGAAATGGTTTAACAATAGAAAAGGTTTTGGATTTACAACACCTAATGTTGGAACAAAAGATATGTTTGTTCGTTAATCTGCCATCAAATGTGATGGCTTTCGTAGCCTCAGTGATGGAGAGACGGTGGAGTACGTGGTCAAGTGCGAGAATGATGGCCGCCCAAAGGTGGCTACTGTGATAGGTCCATATGGTGCCTCTGTCCAAGCACTTGCGGATCTTAGGAGCAAGAATCGGCGGTGGTGGAGGTAGGTAAAACAATGTGGCAGATGTAGTTATGGAGGTGGTGGTTGGGAAAGCTATGCAGGAGGTGGAGGGAGTGGCTGACTTAAGTGCAGCCAGACCGTACGTATAGCTTGGGAGTCTTTGTAGGAAGGTGGTGAAGGTGGTGGAAGATACGGGGGCTATTATCTCGTAAATGCCCCAACTTCGAGTAATTTTTGCTATTTCAAGTTCTCGAACGAGGTAAACTGTATCTGACTATATATAAAACACTTATCCCTTTTGGGCTGCTGCTTAATTTTATTGATTTTACAACATTATAAGTTTTCAGTTGGATGATATGTGTGTATATCTTCAGAATTTTATTATTTTCATTGTTGGTTCATAATGTAGGTTTTGGAACTTGTTTCTGCACATCTTTCATTGGAATAAACAACATCTTCCTTTTCTATGGATATTGCTAACAGTTTCCTGTAACATCTTGACTTGCCAATTCCTCTAACTGATGTATAGACAGAATAAGCGGGTCATATTAACTATTTCATATACAGCTTTGTTGTTTCTAACCTGATGCTGTTTACAGCCTTGCAGGGTATGTTAACATAAAAGG
The DNA here is from genome assembly GCA_014898725.1 of Jacaranda copaia. Taxonomy (NCBI): domain Eukaryota; kingdom Viridiplantae; phylum Streptophyta; class Magnoliopsida; order Lamiales; family Bignoniaceae; genus Jacaranda; species Jacaranda copaia. The sequence goes on from JACGDI010002959.1 coordinate 1,470,795, forward strand.
CTCTTTTATCCAAAGAAAAATACAAGTGGATTCAATAAATGAATTACTTTCTAGTCTTAGTTATAGAAAAGATGTCGCATGTATTCTTTTTTTAATTTTTTAGAAGAATAAATCCTTTAGTTGTATAAGAATTTGGAATTTAGTTCAGTTCATACAGAAGTAGGGCATAATAATATGTTTTTAAGGCATTTTACAACAAACATTCATATGCTATTTCTTTGATATGAATATACATGATGTTACAAATCAAACGCATATTTGAAAAGGAACTAGAAGCTTGCACAAATACTACAATGCACACTTGAGCATCGCCTATGAACTTTTCATCGATCCAAAGTAGAAAGAAATGGAGTTGAGATACTCGATTTATGACTATATAGTTTTCTTCTGCCCTTGAGCTTGTTGTTGCTGTAGAAGTTTGTGGCGTGAGCTCAGACAATCTGATTCTTTCATCTAATATTTGATTTTAAACCTTATAAAAACAAACATTAAATCAGTTTATGCCCTTTTACGCAACCATCTTTTAGATGTAAATATACAAGATTGATAAAGAGATGAAAAGAAAAACAAGAAACTAAGGAACAGATGAAGAATTGCTATCAACAATAACAAATAGAATATAAATGCTAGTGAATATACTTTTACCTTGAGTAACATCTTGAAGTTCCATTTCCAGAAAACTACCTTATTCTTCAACTGATTAAGTGCTTCTTCAGCCACAGATAGACTTACCTTACATCTTGGTCTTCTTAATCCTACGGCCTCTTATTTTCAATTTATAGAGAAGATAAGAGAAATCAATTTTTTAAGGGTTAAAAAAGTTGCCAAATATGCTTGGAATAAGTAAAAGAAAAGATTTAGTGTCTGACCTTAGGTACAATAGTACATAAGCCTAATCAGTATAAAGAAGTTGACTTTTTTGGATACATTGGGACTTTTGTACAGTGAACTAATTACATTTTTTACCTGCAAAACTGAGTGCTTAAGGGCTATTTTGGGGAGTGGAAACAGTGGTCTTTTGTTTGATTTATAATTGCTGATAATTTTGCTGGAATGAGAAATGGAGGCCTGGACATTTGGAGAGTGTTGTTACTTTTTAATTACTTTATAATTTAGGAGATGCAGATTTTTTAAGCAATATTGAGAGAATATTTGAGTGTGAGGGAAGAATGTGAATTTAATTTTGGGTTCAAAAGAATTCATTATGGTAGATATATTCTTAGTCAAATAATGAATTACGAGGTGCAAACTTATATTTGTTTGAATATTATAGTTTAGAATATTGGTAAAAAACCTAGTAGTTTTTATACACCAAACCTAGATAAACACATGACATTAATTCTCTTGTCTAAAAATTTATACTGTATTTATCTACCAATAGCATTTGATCAAATCTTAGGATTTCTGATGCCTAAATATGGCCATTTGTTGGAGATAATGCAGCTCCACATGCATTTATAGAAACGAGGAGAAGCTAAGGGGCTAGGCTTTCAACATGGCTCTAGCCCCATGGCTCCAACCATGAATAATATGAAACCACACGGGAGGCATTCCTAGTGTATATGATAACATTTTTAACAAGTGGATAGAATCTTAGAATAAGAGAGTATGGAGAGATGGGTATACCTCTTGCCCTTTCGTATATTCACAGAAACCTAACGGGATACTTTCATAATTAACGATACTAATCTTCAAATCCAAGGCTATAATATTGTGGCCCAAATTTGGATTTGAATAACTCATAAGAAAATAATAAGTATTTTATGATATTCATATTGCTGTTTTTAATTTTGATTGAAGTTTCCAAGCATTGCAGCTGAGTGATTGGACATATTTTGAAGCGGAGTTGAAGAGAAGATTAGGGAAAAAGGTTTTTGATACACAACATGTTGCTTATGCGTTATTGAGTTGAAGAGAAGACCACGAAAAGGCATCCAAAGTTCCTCAATGAGGGAATCACCACCATTAGAGTGTAAAATTCTTGCTAATTATCATGTCATGGGAGTTTCTTCGATCCTTGCAACTCTACCAATAGTTGCAGCCTTCATCTATCAGTACGAGAGAAATCCTAGTTTGGCAGATGTTGTACAAGCTGATCAGAAAGGTTGTGAATCATGAACTGGGAAGCAAAAGTAGATGTGGTTGGTGAATCATGCCCTTCAGACATGAGCAGCTTCCAAAGGAGTGCATCTTATTGCAAGAAAGAGTTGAGACAAATCATGGGCTCTCTATAGATTGATTTGTTTCTCTATGCTTAAGATGTTCTTAATAGCATGCGTATCAATTATTGTCACCCATTCTCCTTTATCTGATGAGTTTAGGGGTGTGCATTCGATTACTTATTCTTTTAGTACCAAAAAATTATTTGATAAAAGTATATTGATAAAAAATATTTATTTTTAGGTGAAAATATTGAATTAGATTACATAGCGAATTAAATCTTAAACTCAGTCTACTAAAGTTAAACAACTAATTAATTCAATGACATCATAATATAGATTGTGGACTTGTAAATTTTGTGAAAAATATAATTATAACCTTATTAAATCATCATTTCTAAAGAATAATTTTGGAATGTTGATAAAATTTATATCCAAACTATCTTTTTAATGTTGAACTCTCCAATTTATCCTTCAAACTATATTGTCATTTTTTGTTGTTGGAATAATTAAAAGGACAAATTATATAAATGAATAAAAATAACTTCTATTTTAGATATAAAACAGTCATTGCTTTTATAAAAATATAGATAAAATCTTTATTGGCTAGCAGATGCAATATACTACAATATACTACTAGTACTATCGCATGAATAGTCAAATATGATCCAATTCCTTATCTCTTAGTTTGCAATTTAAATTGAAATTTCAATTGTACTCATCAACATACCCTATAATATATATAAGTTTAATTAATTAATTAAAGGAAAATTTTCAGTTTTCTTTTTATATAACATTTTTTGATCTTTAAAATCATAATCATCTATATTTTATATGTAATGTGTATTAGTTTGTATAATAAAAAAATTATGCAATTGTATCATTTGAGTTTAGAAAAAATATCATTTTTCCCCCCTCTTTGTATCATAATTATTCATGTTTTTATATATCATATATTAATATCTATACTATTTGTAAAACGTAGGGTTTTTAATAACTATTTTGATTGATTTAGTAATAAGACGATAAAATCAATTATATTTTATAAAATAAAGACAATATAGTTTTATTTACTCTTCTCCAATTTTACTTCTTTTTTTCACAATTATTTCACCTTATCAAAAATTTTCTTTTATTTATTCCAAAAACTTAAAAATACTTTAACATTTATATTATTTGAAAAATTATATTTATTTATCTTAGATTTAAAAAAATTAATAAAAAATGTGAAATAAAACTAAAACTAGTAGCACTTGAATAATAAAATTTTATATATAAAAAAATGAGAAAATGGGTTTCAAACCAAATCAAAATCGAACTGAATCGATTTTTTTTTTTTGTTTGCTTTTGGTTAATTGAGTTAAAAAAAACTGAACCGAACTTAAAACCAAACCGAACCTAATTTGCTTCGATTAGTTTTGGTTTTTTTTGAACACCCCTAGATGAGCTTGTCCTTAAAGATTTGACCTTATCTTATATGAATAAATTCTATCACCGATCAAGATTTGTTGCTTTTGCAAGGTGAATTTTGACAGGCTCGCAAAGCATGTTATTCACCTCTGTAAATTCTAAAACTTTCATCGCCTATGTGGCCAATAAGCTTGCCAAAGGAGAAAACTTTGCGGATCAATTAGTTGCTATTATTCCCCCGAATCAGAAAAAGGGGGAGAATTTAATTTCAAGGTATCCCTAGCAAGCAGAAGTTGTTCCTATGTCTCAACCTTCTGCTGGTGGGCAGCCTGTGCCAACTCCAACCCAAGGCACACAGGCAGCAGTGCCTTCTAGTGGAACCAATGCCAATCCTTTAGATCTTTTTCCACAAGTCGGAATTTTTCCCAAGATATCAGTTATCAATAACTTTATCAAAGAATAAAAGAAATATTCCTCGATAAAAGAAAAATTCAATATTAATTGGTCTCGTCTTTTCTAGAGCCGGGGTCTTCGAAGCTTGGTTCCAAATGCACGTGCTAGCACCTTAGATTTTCTTCACAATAGTCAACAGGTTCTAAACATGGTTTTCTATCAGAATGCATAGTGATTTCATATCTTCTTCTTACTTATTCATTTATTTATATAAAGAATTTCCTCAGTCTCAAGCCTTACAAGCCCTCAAATGCTGCAGGTCTTTATCACACTAAGCAATTTAAATATTATCTTCAAGAGCTGGGAAAGCAAAATCCATGGCTAGTACGGTTGATTCAAGAGCATCAGGCTGACTTACTATGTCTAATAAATGAACCTGTTGAGGCAGGGGTGAGAAGTTGGGTTTTTCAATATCATATTCCATTGGTTCTTCTGATTCCATCTTATGAATATTTTCTGACGAACTAGTTTAACAATAATGTTAACATATTAGGGAAAACTTGCTGGAGCAATGTCGCAGGCTGTGACAATAATACACCAGAAGAGTGAGTAGCAATTGAGTGCGTAAGTTCTTCCTTTTCCGCTATGGCTCATTATGTTTAGGAAAAATGTATTTGGAGTAGAGTATGGCAAGTCCAGAAGATAGTGAATTAAAGTCTAATAATTATTGCTAGTATTTTGACTTGTAGCTTGATTCGGGGTTTGGTGAAGCATGCCCTTCAGACATGAGCAGCTTCAGAAAGAGTGCATCCTCTAGGAAGTGCGAGGTGAGAAGAGCAAATGAAGCTGCTCAAAGCTGAGTAGGGAAGGCAAGGAAATATTATTCCAAAAGGGAGTCATTGGTTTCTTCATTAGAGTATTCTGTTGGCTTGCCTTCATATGGAAGCTTCACCACTCATGAGAGGATCCATATCAAGAATGTGAGTGTCCAAATAAATCAATCTTCTTCATCCTTTCTTTGTGGTAATTAACAATATCACATACAAAATTATACCTTAATATATTGTTAATATTTGCTTTGCAGTCTAATAGAGATGGGGAAATCATAACCCCACTGAAGCGATCAAGTAGAATCATCATCATCATGCATAACAATATCTTTCTCTCTGTTTGTAACAATAACTTCAAATTATCATTTACAAAACAAAAATCTAGCACCTACTAGATTTACAAAATTGATATCATCATGCGTAAAACACACACACACACACACACACAAATGAGATTAAAGTAGTTAATTTGGGATATTTTAGAATCATAGAGAGGACCTAAAATATTAGATTTTAGAACTTAAATAGTGAAGATCGCAGCTAAAGATAAAAGAAAAAAAAGAAAATATTTTTCTTGAAAGGAAAATTTTGATTAAGCTATCAAATTGACTGAGAGATAAAGATAGCCCACCAATATTAAACATATAACTTCCACACTATCCCACTCGCAAAATAACAATTCCCACTAACCACACATGTACAACTGCATGCAAGATAAACTAAATCCTATAGTTTCAATATGAAGAAAAAATAAAATCCACAATTTATTTTTTAAAAAAAAGACAAAAGATTTTGGAAAAAGGACAAATTGAAATAAGTCCTGTTCCCATAGGGGACTATCAAGTTCAAGAATCCTATCATGTTTTTGCTCTATAAAATAAAATAAATTGAGTGTTCCTCGATTTTGACAGGAACCTTTATGAAGTAACGATATGCAAAAGAAAAAAAAACATAATTCAGAGGTGAAACAGAAAATTATATATTAAAATAAAATAAATAGTTTGCATCGAACAATCAATATCAATACTCATAGTAACTAAAAGAATACCATAATTATAAAATAAAAAGTGATATATTGAGAATTCAAACTATATCAAAAGTTCTTATCTTTTCCAATAAACTCTAATTCTATTATTATCTCACAACATCAGCATCCTTTGATATATTTGGCCAAACAAACTTGTTTCTCTTGAATTGGTGTAGAGATTTGGCCAATCGTCATTAAGCAAGGACTGATTCGTCATAACAATGGTTTTAACATGACAAATTAAGAATAAGTTCATATTCTAAATTGTGATACTACCCCATGAAAGACAAAGGAAAAAGTCATTAATAATCTTTGTGATTTACCTCATAAAGTTGTTGTTGCATTCCCATATTGAACATCATCATCATGCAAACATAAAGACCACAGTCATACCTACTTAACAATGTATTAGTACTTGAAAAAGATAATTACAAAGTCTTATATCACAATTATTTATTAAAAAATTCGAATACTATAATTACGTACTCAATTTTTTGTTGCGGAACCCAATTTGGTCTTACATATTTGTAATTCTCCATGTTCATTTTTTCTGTATTGTCAATGGGCTCCCAAATCTTCATTAATTGTTGCATGCACCTGACCTACATTTAACCAATAGAATTGAACATAATTTAGGAATTATTATGAAAATATAAAATAGTCGAATTAGGGAGCATTCAATTTGATCATGCCACTCTCTTGACTACTTCCATCCTCTCATCATTGGGGTCACTAAGTGGAAGTGTGTTACATATATAAATATTTTTACACCCAAAATCTATAATATACAAAAACCAATGGTCTCTCAAGTCATGAATTGGAATGAACAATTCGTCCAAATAATTGATGTTATTTATGAACTCTTTGTCCTAAAGAAAAGGTATGGATCAGTTTGTCATGAGAATGCTCGCTCGCCAGTGTCATTTGCTGCACGCTTTCCTCTTCTGCTATAGATAAGAGTTTCAAATGTGAAAATTCCCCAAGGGCATATCAGGAACAAATGAAAACAGTCAAGTATGATTTCTTAGAAAAAATTTAAAGGGGAAAAAAGGATGTTGATGAATTTAAATTAATAAAAAACCTGATAGATCTTCGTTGACTTTCTTCCCAGTTATCAAAGACAGAGAAAGAAGAGGGGCAGGCATCAAAATCTACTACTGATTGAAGAAGCAGTTGTCCCCCAAACCCCCCAACCCTAAAATATCCCCATTAAACTAATTCTTCTGACTTTGCTAATGAAAGTTAGATATATCATGGCTTGTTCATCTAACTAGTGCCATTGTATGTTACTACTTAATCCATAGTATCCAGAAGCATTCCATAATAAAATTTTGAAAATGTCACTTTAATGCAACGCAAAATAATTAAAAATAGTGGGATAGTTGGAGCTCATCTATTTCTAGTGAACATAGAATTTTGACATTGCATAAGCAAGATGTCGTATATCAAAAACCTTTTTCCTAATCTTCTCTTTAACTACGTTTCAAAATATGACCAATCACTAGGGTTGCAATACTTGAAAACTTCAATTAAGGTTAAAACAGCAATATGAATATCATAAGATATCTATTATTTTCTTATGAGTTATTCAAATCCAAATTTGGACCGCAAGATTGTATTAAGATAAGATGAGATAGCCTTGGATTAGAAGATTAGTCTCATTAATTATGAAAAAGTATTCTTGGTTTCTATGCATGTATAAAAGGGAAAGAGGTTTACCCATCTCTTAATACCCTTGGCCAAAGACTCTATCCACTCATTAAATTTTTTTATCACACACACAATGAATACCTCCCATGTGGTTTCATATTATTCATGGTTGGAGATATGGTGCGGTGCCAGAGCCATGTTGAAAGCCTAGCCCTTTAGCTTCTCCTTGTTTCTCTAAATGCATGAGAAGAAACATTATCTCCAAACAATGGCCACATTTAGGCATCAGAAATCCTAAAACTTGATCAAATGCTATTGGTAGAAAAATATAGTATAAATTTTTTGACAAGCGAATTAATGTTTTGTGTTTGTCTTGATTTATGGTGTATAAAAACTAACTAGGTCTTTTACCAATATTCTAAATCAAATATTCAAACAAATGTAAGTTTGCACCCGCAATACATTACTTGAATAAGAATATATCTACCCTAATGAGTTCTTTTGAACCCAAATTAAATTCTCATTTTCCCCTCACACTCAAACACTCTCTTAATATTGCTTAAAAAACCTACACCTCCTAAATTAAAAAGTAAATAGCAATCTCCAAATGCCCGGGCCTCTATTTCTCGTTCCAGCAAAATTATCAACATAATCAAACAAAAAACCATTGTTTTCCACTCCCTCAAATCAATCCCTATTCGCTCAGTTTTGCAGCAAAAAAATGTAATTGGTTCACTGTAGAAAAGTCCAAGATGTATCCAAAAACTCAACTTCTTTATACTGATTAATTAGGCTTGTGTACTATTGTACTTAAGGTCAGATACTAAATCTTTTCTTTCACTTTTTTCCAAGCATATTTGGCAACTTTTTTCCCCTTAAAAAAATGATTTCTCTCATCTCCTTTATGAATTGAAAATAACAGGTTGTTGGAGTAAGAACACCAACATTTGAGATGAGTCTATCCATGGCTGAAGAAGCACTTAAGCAACTGAAGAATACGGTGGTTCTCTGGAAATGGAATTTCAAGATGTTAAACTCAAGGTAAAAATGTATTCATTACCCTTTATATCCTATTTGTTAGTGTTAATAGCAATTCTTCATCTTTTCCTTAGTTTCCCATTTTTTTGCTTTTTCTTTTTTCTTTTTTTCTCTTTATCAATCTTCATATTTATAGCTAAAACATGGTTGTTTAAAGGACATAAACTTCGTTACTTATATTTTTATAAGATTTGGAATTGAATATCAAATGAAAGAATCAGATCGTCTGAGTTCATGCCACAAACTTCCACAGCAGCAAGAAGCTTAAGGGCAGAAGAAAAATGTGTAGTCATAAATCGAGTATCTCAACTCCATTTCTTTGATTCCTTTTGCTTTGGATCAGTGAAAATTTCATAGGTGATGCTCGAGTGTGCATGGTTAGTATTTGTGCTAGCCTCTGGTTCCTTTGTAAATACTTTTTTCTTTTGTATCATCGTGTGTATTCTTTTGTATCGTCGTGTATATTCATATAAAGAAATAGCATATGAATGTTTGTTGTAAAATGGCTTAAAAACAGATAATGCCATACTTCAGTATTGGTTGAACTGAATTCCAAATTCTTATACAACTAAAGGATTTCTTCTTCTCAAAAAATTAAAAAAAATAATACAGACCCCTTTTTTTTATAACTGGAACTAGAAAATAATTCAATTATTGAATCCACTTGTATTTTTCTCTAGATTAAATAGCTTATCATGTTAACAAACCCTGTATGGCTGTAAATAGCAGACACACACACATCATCCAACTTCAAACTTATTAATGCTGTAAAATCAATAAAATCAAGCAGTAACTTAAAAGGGATAAGCGTTTATATAGTACAAATATAGTTTACCTCACCCGACAACCTAAAATAGCAAAAATGACCTAGAGTTTGGCATTCGCAAACAAAATACCCCCTTCACTCCAGTTATAACAGGCCCCTCCGCCTCCACAATCGTCATATCTTCCACTACCTCCATCGCCTCCCTGCGAATACTCCCTGGCCATATGTTCGGTCTCACCACACTTAAGTCAGCCACTCCTTCCTTCTCCTCCATCGCTTCCCAACAGTCACCTCCATAGCCTCCGCCTTCATAACTGCGACTACCACATTATTTTACTTGCCTCCACCACTGCCGCTTCTTCCTCCTTAGATTTGTAGGTGCTTGGACAGAGGCGCCGTTTGGCCCTATTAAATTAGCCACCTTTGGGTGGCCATCATTCTCGTACTCAACCACATACTCCGCCTCGCCATCCCCGAGGCTGTGGAAGCCATTACTTATGATGCAAATTGAAGAACAAATAGATCTTTCCTTCAATCGTTAGGGGTTGTAAATCCAACCCCTTTTTGTTGTTACGCTATTTCCCAGTCCCTTTTTCACTACACTATGCTATTGTTTCAAAACCCTAGCTTTCTCTTTGTATAAGACCCCTTCCTCACTACTTTCAAGTATAGAATATGAAAATTTTGCCTTTTTTTAATTAATTTTAGAATTTTTCAGGGTTTTGGTTGGTTAATCTAAGATATTAATTAATGATTTTAATCATTAAAAAAAGGAAAATTTAAATATTAAAGTTAAATAAATTAAAAGAATTTGGTGTTTGACAATATGAAAATTGGAGAAAGTAAGAGAGAGATTAAACAAATTAGATATTAGATTTAAACAAATTAAAAGGTCAATTGAGACATTTCACTTAAGCAAGGGCAATTGTTCTAATTTTATTTATTAAACAAATTGCTACATGTCATTACACAAAAGCATACCTAACAATAGATAAAACTATTGTGTTAGGACCATAGACAATCTCTTGTTAGCTCTATCTCTAACCGTTATATCACTTTTTATTTGAAAATAGAATGAATTACATCCAAACCCTTGAGGTTTGAATTGATTAAAAAAAAAAAATCATCATTATTTTGAAAATTACATATACCCTCTAACGTTTGACGTTGTCGACCAACATTTTAACCCAATCGTTAGTCAACATTAGCATTTTTGATTAGTCTTATTAAAAAAGTTAGCTGAAATTACAAAAATACTATTATGTTAATTGACCTTATTTTTGACCATCTTTAATTTTTTTCCCCTAAACGAAAATACCCTTATGGATGGTATTGTAGGATATTCAAATTTTTAAGGATTTATTTGTAATTAATATTTCTTTTGAGATCTAAAACATAATTAAATAATATTTTAATTACATACTTAATAATATAAATAAAAAATATATTTAAAATGTTTAATTAAATTTTTTTTATTGATTACAGAATAAATAAATAAATAATTAAGAACAAAAAAAGGGTAAAAAACCAAGAAAACCCATCTTCTTCCCTTTTCTCCCCCACCTACGTATATAGTGTACGTGTATATATATAGGTAAAGTATGTATTTGTTGTGTGCATATATATTTACATATATATGCATATATATGCACCATTATATTATGTAAGGTAATAGATTTAAAATTTTATTTTTTTATTTTACTTATTTTTTTAATAATAAATGAATTTAACTAAAATTTTAATTCAATTCACTCTTACAATTAATAAAGTTATATTGTATAAGATAATATATCAAATAAAATATTTAATATGTAATAATTATATTCAATGATATTTTAGCAAGAACAATCAAATAAGTATATCTATTCTTTGATACCCAATCAAATAATTTAATTAAATTCATTTATTATTCTGTAAGATAATATATTTAAATTTTTTAAAAAATTATTAAAATTAAATTTAAATTTAAATAAAAATATTAAAGTTATATTTAAATTTTTTAAAAAATTTAAAGTGAAAAAAGTATCAAATGAATCCACACAAATTAAAAATTATTACAAATAGGTTCAAGGGTATTTATGTCTTTTGATATTTCTATTAATTTTCTCATTTTCTTTTCTTTTCTTTTTGTTTCTTTTTTGCATTTTTTAATGGAATTGAATTATAGTTATTTGGTACTTTTCATCAGCATTACGCTTTAATTTCAAAGTTTAGGCGCTTAATGTAATTTTTGGAACAATAAGAGTTTTCCTTTTTTTTTCTTTTTTGTAATTAGACAAAACCTTAGGGAGTTGGGATGTAATTTTCCCTTGAAAATAATTATGGATTATCAACCTTTCCTATTTCTACAAGTACCAATTTGAAGTAAAATATTTTGAAAAATTGCAAAAATAAGAACGTAAATAAAGCCATTTTGCAAAAGACGATAAAAACTTAAGGCCATAGTAAAACAAGGGCCATAACTATAAAAAAAAAATTGAAAAAAGGACAATGCTTGTTGGGAAGCACAACCAACTCACTGGAAAGCATAATCAGTACTGGAATATGCTTGTGTGGCACTTGAATGGCATAACTTTATGCCTTGTCGTATACTGCGTGTATTTTGATAAAGATAAAATTGTAAAAATAGGATCATAAATAAAGCCATTTTGCAAAAGAGAACCAGAATTAAGAAGTGGCAAAAAGATAACAAAATTTAAGAAGCAACAAAAAAGATAACATATAAAACTAAAATAAAGAGAAATAACATCAATTTTCACCTAATGCAAACTTGTTAGTTTACACCCAATTTTGCATCATTAGTCATTTTTGGATGAATCAATCAAGCTTTGTAGCATTTTGAAGTCATAAATTTTCTTTAGATTTTGTATCAATATTCGTTTTGGATGAATCAAGTGGATTTTGTAGCATTTTGATGTCATCAATTTTTGCCCAATTTTTTGCTACTTAGTATTTTAATTTGAAGTGGTTATCTTTTTGTTGCTCCTTGATATTCTACTTCTTAAAATTGGTTATCTTTTTGTTGCTCGTTAATTTTGGTCCTTTTTGGCAAAATGGCCTTACTTATTATCTTATTCTACAATTTTTTTTTCTTTATTTTTATACATGGCATATGAGGAGGTGCACAGTTGTGCTAGCTAAGGGTGTTCATCGGATCAACTCAATTCGATGATCCCAGCGATTCAAACCAAACCAATTAGATTGGTTTGATTTGAATTGGATAATCGGGTTTGATCGGGTAGAATCCAATCAAACTAGATTATTTATAACAATTTTATATTATCAATCTTGGCTTGTGGTAAAAAAGGAGATAATTTATAACAATTATGACATGTTGTGCTTTGGTGCAATACTGTGTGCTTTTGAATTTTGATAAATATTATGAGAATAATTTAATTGTCTTCATTTTTTGGTTAAAGAACTAAAGAAATTGCAACATGTGATTTCTTCTCCTTTTTCTCTTTTTCCTCCACCTCCTCCTTCTCCTTCTTCTCTTTTTTTTCCTTGAACCTGATTACTTGAATCAAACCAATTAAAAATGATTGGTTTGGATTCACTTCTTCCCCAAATCTGACTCGTGAACACCCCTTGCCAGCCAAGCGCCATGCAAGCGTATTTAATGCTAATTATGCTTTTTGGTGAGGCTTATTTATTTATTTATTTTTATTTTTATAATTAGGGTCCTAGTTTTGTCACGGCCTTAATCTGGTCAGCTTTCTCAAAATGGCTTTATCTACAATCCTATTTTTACAATTTTTCCAAAGTATTCTACATCTACTTGCATCGCGACCCTATATAGTCTTTCTTTTCAGAAATAGACACAAAAGAATTCAGTAATTTTGATGAAAATTTTCTGAATTCTCGAAGGAATTCTAGTGGATTTGGGACGAAATAGCCTTCTGTTGACAATTCATTGAAATTCTGTTGGGGATGATAGCGGGAATATGACGAGAATGTGGAGTGTGCTAATAAGTTGGATATTCAGCCTGAAATTTTCTTTGAAACTTTTTTATGGAATTTCCACCAGGGATTGAATTGAGTGAACTGCGCTAGGCGATTCTCCAATGTAAAATCATATGAAATTTCCTATGGAAATATTCGACGATAATTGATATTTGCATCAAATTTCTGAAGGAATCTCCGTAATAATATTTTTAACTTTATTTTGCTTTTCAGCGAAAATAAATTTGTCGCACAACAATATTCAGAAAAACACCGCATAGGTCCTTTTTTTTCCCTCCTTGCTCTCCTCTCACCTGCTATTGCTGTGCCACCTTGAGACCACCAACAGTCGGTTCTTTGAAAGCCCAGTAAGAGAAAGAAGAAGCTGCCATCCGTCAAGCTACGATCAAAGATAAGGAAGTGGTTCGCACTCATGCTGATTGGAATGCTATTGCCCATTTTTGTTCAGTCAGTTTCCACTCCACACCCTCCACCCGCACACTCCTTGTGACCTCCTCCACCTGCTTGCAGTCATGTGCACTGCAGTTGCGCCTCAAAGCCGCCGGTAAGTAACTTTAATTTTATTTATTTAGTCTAATTATTTCTTCTTATGTTTTTCATTTATTAATTTATCATATTAGTAGTTGTTTTTGGGGTTCAATTTAGGGTTAAATTATTTACTAATTTCAAATTTTGGGTTTGGGGGTTCAATTGTTATAGAATTTAAATTGTTATATGTTAAAAAAGAGAAAATTGAAAATATAAATATAAATTTAAAATGTTCGATAAAAAATTGTACAAAGTTAGATTAAATTAGATTAGAAATTATAATTTAAGGGATTATGTTTGATAGTTATAAAATTCAGAATTTTAATAATTTATCTTAGGATATTAGGGAAATAAATAGCGTACTTAGAATGCTTAATGAAATTTATATTAATAGTAATATATAATTAGAATTTATAAATTAGTTAGAAATTAAAATATGTAAAATTTTTGAAAGTATGAGTTAGAAACTTGTTATGTTAGATTATACGTGTTGTGTTAGATTATTTGATTAAGGTTTACAATTGGACTCAGAATTGGAATTAGATTTGGGAGTTAGAATTGGACTTAAAAGTGGGACTTAGATTATTTGTTATGTTGAATTATTTGTATTGAAGACTTAGAATTGAGATTTAGAAATTGGACTTAAAATTGAGCTTATAATTAAAACTTTTAAATTGGACTTAATATTGGACCCATTCTAGCCTTAAATATTAAATTTTGTTTTGTTTGGCCTTTGAAATTACTATTTTTAATACATAGGAATGCATTTCATATGATTAATTTACTATTTTTTAAATGTTTATTAAGTTTATTCAATTGTCACTACCAAACAAAAAGAGCTTTAGTGATAGAATTTTAGAAATTAATTGAGCGGTCATTGATTAGTGACCGCTTAATGATTAATTAGTGAAAAATTTAAATATATTTTTAAAAAAAATTAGTGACCATTTAGTGATTGATCAGTGATCGAATTAATAACCACATAAAAGCGGTTACTAATTTAGTCACTAATTAATAACCGAACCCTTTTTTTAGTTATTAATATTACGATCACTAATTATTGGTTGGACTCTTTTTTCAATTACTAATACTAGTGAGCGCATAAAGCAATCACTAATTAATAATTGAATTATTTTTCAGTCATTAATTTGTGACCAAATTTTCTTTCAGTCACTAATGCAGTCACTAATTAGTAACTGCATTTTTTAGTCAATAAATAGTCACAAATACAAAGTTCTATTTTTCGCACATTCTTGTAATATGAAAGCATACAATTTTTGTAACACCAATATGAGAAATAAAATATTGTGTTTGTTATAAATATAAATAAATTTTTGATAATAATATGTGTATATATGAAAAATATAAAAATATAAGTACATATATAAATGTATAACTACTAAATGTTTCTATATCATATTCATATAATTGAGCTTTAATTTATTAGTGTTGATATGGGTAAGCCCACAAGTTTAATAAAATACTGAAGCTAGTATCAAGCTTGATGAGTTGAGATGAAGGTCTAGGCATCTCTAAGCCCAAGTAGGTTGGCCCATGACAATTATATGTTTCTAGACTGACTCTAAAACCTTTGGAGTTGATTGAGATCGATTTCTATCCACCTCAAAGGGTCAAAAACATATAGTAGGGTTGTCTGGCCAAAAAAGCATTAATGGTGAAGTCTGCCACCCGTCGCATCTCTATTAAATATGTCCAAACCACAATATTAAATGGTCTTGACGGTGTATCACTTCCATATTAATGACGTTATCTTTGGTTAGCCGGCCATAAGAAAGTCTCGGTAGTAGGTCAAAAAGACCTAAGTTACCTCTACTTAAGGTGAGGAAGGTCTGGTTTGTATCAAGGTAAAACTTATCTTTTCACCATTCGCTAAACACTATAAATATCCTATCTTTTAGAGACAGAGGTATGCTTTTAAACACTTCTTAAGTTGTTACTCTGTAAATTATATTTAGGTTGAGAGCTGACTTAAGTATCGAAGGGTGTTAGCTGAGGACTTTTTCAGTTAACCTGACGCTTGTTCATTAGTTGTAGGATTTGACCCGCATTATCCATTTTCCCATCTTTTTGGTCAAGATAAAACTTCTAGTTGAGATCAAGAAGCCCACTTCAACAAATTGACATCAACATTTGGCATCGTCTGTGCGATGTGGAATCTACAACTAAAAAATGGTGAACACTAAGCAAACAACTTTCAAGAGGTAGAGTAATCACATATCATGACCATCTCTCCCAAGTCGCCACAACATTAGCTAATTCAACAAGCTAAGGGCCTAAGCTCTCAACCAAAATAGGTGGTTACTTTATCTATCCATTTGCTTATGCAAATGATCTGTGATCAAATTTTGCTCAATTCTCCACACAATTATTTGCCACTTTGCAAAGGCACAACAACCAACCAATGGTTGCAGCTAATGTGACACCAAACCCCTCATACTAAGAAGAAAGACCATCATGTGAAGATAAATCAAGGAATGAAACTTGTCACAACCCTAGCAAAATAGACTTAAGTCCTGGTCATTTTCCACATGATGAAGCCTGTTACTAACCTCGAGAAGAGGTAGCGGAATTAATAGAGCACTTCGCTCGACCTAATCAAGCCTAGTAATACAAAAGGGTCAAGCATCAGAGACCTCAACTCAATAAAGACTTATTTAGGGCATACCAAGATGAATGGAAAGAAGTGTCATACCAAGCTTAATAGCTGAACAGATGATTGGAAAAGATTTCAAGGAGAAATGTTAAAAGAATTTAGCTCGACAATACCCTTAGACTTTAATGAGAGAGGGAATTCCCATTCATGAAGGAGATAATTGAGGAGTGCATAGCCATTGATGTGAAAATTCCAATCGGATTGCCCATATATGATAGGTTAACTGACCCTAATGAGAATTAATTTTACTTTGAGCACATGATGCAGCTACATGGCCACAATAGCCATATCTATGCTAAAATACTGGTCATCACCTTCCAAAGAATGCCGCTTAAATGGTTTGTTAAGTTGGAACTTGTATCAATTTTTCTTATGACCAGCTCTATGACAAATTTCTCCATTAATTTGCAAGCAAAAGGAAAGCAAAGCTACCTCATACTCATATCCACACAGTCAAGCAGAATGAAGTTGAATCTCTTTAGGATTTCTTTTCCAGGTTCAATGCTGAGGTACTGAAGATTGTGTTGGAATAGTGCCCTCAAGCCAACCTTGTACACTATTTTCTTGTAAGACAATCTTGATTCGATGATATCTATTATATGATTATCTTCATCTTATGTTCTTTATTTACTTCACTTGCATTTGGATGAAGCCCTCAGATCACATAAGACTACGACACCTGGTCACGCACTGGGTGGTGATCAAGGAACAAGTTTTACACGATCGTAATCTTAAATCTTCCAAGTCATATGATCTTATGAGACAGGGCATCTAAGATCCAGATAAACTTGCACTAATGATGTATAATCCAAGGGTTGGAGATTATTCTATTTCATGAGCAATTGTATGAGATACTGATGTATATTAGCAGATGTTTATAAGAGAATAAGATACTGAAAATCCACTAGAGAATCCACTAGATGGCCATAATGGCAAGTCGGTAATGGCTAGTTTTTCTACTTATGCTAGTGTATATTATTAGTCCTATGATCTAAGGGTCCATGGTAATCTTGTATTCGATCCTTTTGCTTTGACTCTTTTTTGACCACTTAATGGATCTTTTGCGTTGAGATTGGGTATGAGCTACTTGGCATGGAGGTTTGTGAGATCTAAGATAGAATTTGACTCCTCGTCTTTGTGAAGGGCAAGTGCATCTTCTATGTATTTTATAATGATTGATTCTAAGAAATCTTTGCACAAGATGATGTGACAATTTGGGAAGGCATTTCTAAAGATGAGGTCACAAAGGATCATATTTGTATGGTATGCGTAATGCTAGAATGGTTCTTTAAGAGTATTTATTTTGGCCAATTAGTTGGGCTCCATGGGCTTGAGGTTGGACATCGACCATGGAGATTAGGTACTTTTTAATTAATGAGATTAATTGAATTGAGTCGCTCAGTTTAAAGGAGTTTAAATTAAAATGAATATTTTATATTTCAAAAGTCACAAAGAGTTGTGAACTCATATCTAATGAATGGTAGAACCTAATGGGTCACACACAAAAGCCAATGATATGGTTTATTAAAGGAAGAAGAATTTTCTAAGAGTTAGAAAATTCATGACCGATTTTTGGAGGCATAATTGTGGTCATTTGACTTGATCAATTTAAATGTCAAATTGATCAAATTAATTTAAGAGTTAAATTAAGATCAATTAATTAAAAAATTAATTGATTGATGTCATATGACTATCAATTGATCAAAATTAATTTAAGGGTTGAATTATTTTTGACTAGCTTAAATTGTTAAGCGCTTTAACTTAAGAGTTAAGTCAAATGATTATTAATTAAATTGGAGAGATAAATTTTGGGAGAATTATTAAATGAATAGTTCATTTAATAAGAATTAAAATTTAATTTCAAGATATTTTATTAGATGAAATTTGTGCTTCAATTAAATTCACTAATCACAAAGTTAGTGGCCACCTAAGTAAGGGACACTTGGCATCACTTCCTTGTCGGAGGTGTGTGACCACTCATATATATGGATGTAATAGAGTGGCTGGCTAGATGTATGTAAGGTGTGCACATTTTGTATGATTTTCTCTCAACAAAATTGTATAGTGGGAATCTAATTTTGTTAGCCTCCCAATATTCTCTCCAACTCGCTCCACCCTCCACCTCCATATTCCAACCTTTCTTCCCTCATTCTCTATAGATATTCTAGCCATTCTATAGAGAATAGACCATGGATTTGGTGTGTGGATGTTTGTATTAGAGGCAATCTATTTTGGTTGCTTTTATTCTTGATTAGAGTAGTTTCTGGCGGTTAATTTTTGCTTCTTCTGGGAGTATCTATGGTGTTTTGATTGACCTAAAATTTTGATTCAAGAATCTTCAAAAGGTTGAGAAGTTTCAATAAAAATTTCAGCTAAGACAGAGGAGTCCGTCTTGGGGGAAATCGGTGGTGATTCTGCTGCGCCAATGAAGAGATTGTTTGACGATTGAAGAGAGTTTTCTAGCTCTTTGAATTTTTTGCTTTCACCCAAGTATTTTTTTCTTCTAAATCTAAATTCTATGCATGTATAGATCCTTGTGGTGTAGTTTATTTAGTTTTTGTTTTGAAATATTTGGATCCTAGCGCCATGCAAACCTTCAAGTGGTATTAGAGATATATTCATTCATGGATTTAGGTTTTGCTTGGTTTGGGTGATTGGTTCTCGTGAAAAACTTGTCAAAATTACCATTTACGTGATCCATATGATGGGTTGGAATGTATGGATGATCTTACTTGTGGCTCCTCGATTGATGGATTAAATCATGCTATTATGTGATTTAATTGTTAAATCATGTGATAGGCATGTTTTGATTCATTTTTCTGTTGTTAAATTTTGATTTGGCATTGGTGAATGTTATATTATGATATAACATGTTGTGAATGGCCTTAAATTGTTTAGGTCATTTTTAGGTCTAATAAGATTGGATATAATTGGAGATCTTTGAAAAATATGATTCTTGC
>JACGDI010002959.1:1490292-1521385 GCA_014898725.1 Jacaranda copaia
CTATTTACTTATTTATGCTTTTCATATTCTATTGATGTATGAGATGCATGATTAGAATATGGAGAACCTAAATAAGAAGATAAAAAAGATGAGATCTTTGCAAGCAAAAACCCTCCACATAGAATGTCTAAATTTTTTTCAAATATTAAGTCTAAATGGATACAAATTAAAATAGTTTTAATTAATCCAAGCCTTCCACCAATAGCATATGCCATAACAATGCTACCAATTTTTTGTGATAGCACTCGATCACGGGGGTCACACTTAGTAGGAAAGTTGTGAGACATAAGAACCCTCATGCATTGGCACATAGTCACGGGGGATGTTGTGAGGTCATCTTAAATCAAAGATTCATTGGTGGGTTGGACTTAATGCTTAGTAATATAGATGGCACACGGTCACATGCGTCTATATGAAAAGTGAGGTAAAATACATCAAGAGTTGCAGAGATGCAATTAACAAAAGTTGTTTACCTTTCAATTGCTCGTGGATGGCAGTTGGTCATGGGGGTCCATTGGTAAGTCATTGTAGCTTGATTCTCATTAGGAAATTTGATTTCTTGAATTTTTCTTTAGGGCAAAGAATTTGATAAAATAGTAGGATAAAAACATGTTTGAAAGACCATGAACCTATTTTCAATATCGATATTCAATCAGATGCTTATATTCTTTTTTTGGCCTTTGAGGATTTGTGAAATCTCAAGAATGATTAATAATTCCACTCAACATTATTTTGGAAACCAATAAACCTATCAGGCCAAACTTCTACGATTGACTTAACCTCAAAAATCATTCTAGATTCTTAGAAGTGGATATAGGACCTATATCTTGGTATTCCTAATCCCTTTGGGATTAATATAGATTTAGAGACACATGAAAAGTTCATGAATTGGGCTTAGAATTTTTCTATCCCTTAGTCTCATGATGGCTTCTACAAACTTTAAAAGTCTCAAGGACACATGAATGGTACTTTGGTTAAAATTTACAAAAGTTGTAAAGTAAACGAGGTACAAGAAGTTCATGGTGTCAAGGGAGATTTTCCAAGCTAGGATGGATGTGACGTCATTTGTCATCAACTATGGTCTAAAGATGATTAGGCTTAGAGAAATGTTTTTCTACTTGGATGTAGTGATGGACAATGATCTCCATGAGAATTTGATCCTCACATCCTTGCCAAGTTTTATTGATTAAAGTGTTGATCTAGAAAGAGAATATCACGATAAAGGCAAACATTTGACACTTGTTTCCTTCTCCACGTCTATGGGCCCAAGGGATGCTAGAAAAGAAGGTAAAAAGAAGAAAGGTTCTTCCTCTAAGGGAAAACAACCATTAAAGGCATTCAGATGAGTCAAGAAGATCATAGAGGAAATAGTAGATATTATTTGTTTCTACTTTGGCCAGATAGGCCATTGGAAGCTATTTGCAAGGGTTACCTTGCAACCCTTAAGAAGGGCATGTACTTTATTGAGGTGCATTTAGAATGAATTCTTCCTCGTTGGTATATGATATCGCATATGGTTTTTTTCTTTGCAAGTTGTTACAAAAGAATAGAAAGAAGAATAATCCTAAGTGATGAGGATATGATCCACCACTTTGGCTAAAGAGCAAGAGTTGTGACCAAAGTCGAAGGCGTATAATAAGTTAGACTCAGGAAATTCTATACTTGTATTGGACCTTTGTCATAGCGTACTATGTATTGTTGAGAACATTATTTCAATTCCCATTTTGGATAGTGAAGGATTTAATCCTTCTATATCAAAGGGGAGATTGAAGGCATTAAAGAATGAGTTCTTTAATTGCTCATGGTACACTTAATAAAGGATTGTATATACTGGACTCTTAACCATCACTAATATACATTCAACTAAGTAAGAGATTTAAATATCCAAGAAGATGTTAGATTATAACATGCAAGACTTGGGCATATCTCCAAAAATAGAATGAACAAGATGAAAATTCTCAAAGCACTAAATGTTAGTAGCATTGAGGACTTTTTTACTTGTGAATCTTGTTTGAAGGGAAAAATGACCAAAGCTCTTTTTGCGGGACAAATGGAGTGCTTCATAAATCCTTTGGATTTGATCCTTATGGATGTTTGTGGACCACTAAAAGTTAGTAGGAGAGAAGGCTATTCTTACTTCACCACGTTCACTAATGATTATAGTCGGTACGAACATGTGTATCTTATGAAGTATAAGTTCAATACCTTTGAAAAGTTCAAAGTGTATAAGAATGAAGTAGAAAAGCAAAAAGGGACTTAGTATTAAAGCTCTTCGATTAGATCAAGAAGGGTGTATGCTTAAGTATCGAATTTTTGAATTATTTAAAAGAGAATAGGATTCTCTCTCAATGGACTCCACCCAACACACCCCAAATGTAGTAGCTGAGAGGAGAAATTGTGCCTTGTTGGACATGGGACATTCCATGATAATCTTTTTTGATGTGCTTATATCCTTTTGGGGATACGCTTTAGAAACGATGGCGAGGTTACTAAATATAGTACCTTCAAAGTCGGTGCCAAAAATACTATATGAAATATGGCATGGCAAAGCAACCTCTTACTAATACCTCAAGGTTTGGGGATCTCCCATATATGTGAGACAGACAATGAGAGATAAGTTGGATAGTAGATCCATCTTGTGCAAATTTGTGGGATACCCTAGAGAGTCTATGGGTTATTACTTCTATGATCCCTCGAAACAAAATGTGTTCATTTTAAGGAACACCAAATTTTTAGAAAATGAATTTCTATTAGATAGAAAGGGTGTTATTGTTGAACTAGATGAAGTTCAAGATGATCATCAAATCCCACAAGTGGTAGAAACAAATAAATATCAAAGAGCCTCACACAACCTCTAAAAAGATCGGACTGAATTAAGAAGCAACCTAAAAAGTTCGAATTTCTTCATGAGATAGGGCAACCAGATGATGATCCAAAAATCTATGAGGAACCTATATTGGACATAAACTCGGGACATTAGCTTAAAGCTATGTTATCCGAAATGGATTCCATGTACTCAAATAATGTATGGACTTTGGTAGATCCACCAAAGGGAATAGTTTTCATTGGTTGCAAGAGGATCTATAAATGAAAGTTTGGGATAGATGGAGAAGTAGTGACTTTTAAGGCGCGATTAGTGGCAAAAGGTTATGCTTAAAGACCTTATATCAATTTAAAGAAGCCTTTTCATTGATCGCTATGCCTGACACTATTAGGATTTTACTTGTCATAGCCGCATATTATGACTATGAGGCATTTCAAATAGATGTAAAAATAACTTTCCTTAATGGAGATATTAAAGAAAGGATTTATATGGAACAACCACAAGATTTTACCTCAAAGGCGAGTAAGAAAAGGTTTGCAGACTCCAAAAGTCTATTTATGAACTCAAACAGGTGTCCCGAACTTGTAATATATGTTTTGATTAAAAATTCAAATCGTTTAGCTTTATCAAAAATATGTATGAACCATGTGCGTGCAAGAGGCCAATAGGAGTAGTGTACAGTTTATTATGCTTTACGTCGATAACATCCTTTTCATTAAGAATGAGAGATAAATATTAGAGTGTACTAAAGCGTAGTTATCTATTCAATTCTTCATGAAAGATTTGGGAGACGCATCATACATATTAGGAATATGTATATTAAAAGATAGATCTAGAGGATGTTGGGGCTTCCCCAAACCCTGTACATTGATTAAATACTAAAGAGGTTTAGCATGGAAGAATCCAACAAAGGATTCACTTCTTTGGGATATGGCATTCGTCTCCCAAAGTCTATGACCCTTAAGACTGAGGAAGAGAAATGAAGAATGTCTCATATACCTTATGCCTATGCCATTGGAAGTGTAATGTATGTAGTTTAATGTACTAGACTGGATGTGGCACACTTGCTAAGCATTACAAATAGGTTCCAATCAAATCTCGGTGAGAGTTACTGGACAGTCGTAAAAGCAATCCTTAAGTAGTTGAGAAGAACTAAGGACTTGTTTTTGGTATATGATAATGGAGAAATGAAATTCAAAACGTTTTCGAATTCAAGTTTTCAATCCGATGTAGATGATCTAAAATTCACTTTTGGATTTACATTTTGCCTTAATGGTGGCATGGTGAGTTGGAAGAGTTCTAACAAGACAGCATGGCTGAGACAACCATTGAGGTGAAATAATTTGTAGTTTTGGAAACTGTAACGAAAGGTGTTTGGATGAAAAACTTCATCTAAGAGCTGGATGTAGTACCTAGCGTGCATGGACCTATGATTGTCTTTTGAAGACAATTTAGGACTTGAGCCAAGATCTCATCAGTGATCCAAACACAGTAAATACATTATCATTTAATATATGATATTAATTGATAGAAGTGACAACTGAGTGGATAAAGTTGCCTTAAAAGAGAATAGAGCAGAACCACTATCTAAACCCTTAAATGCTAATGGCCTTTAAAGGACATCTTGTGAAGATGGGTCACAAGGCCAAGGGGCCTTAGCTTTAGGGCAAGTGGGAGATTGTTGGAATAGTGCCCTACAAACTAATTAGATTAGTCTTATAAATTATTTCCTTGTAAGATAAACTTGATTGGATGATATTCATTATATGGCCATTTTCATCTTATGCTCTTCATTTACTTCACTTGCATTTGGATAAAGCCTCTAGATCACACAAGACTACGAGACTTGGTCATGCACTGGATGGTGATCATAGAATAAGTATTACACGATCGTGATCTTAAAATTTTCAACTCATAGGATCTGATGAGATAGGGCATCTATGTTTCTGATAGACTTGCCCTAACGATGCATAAATCTAAGTGTTAGAGATAGCTCCGTTCCATGAGCAACTGTATGAGGTATGGATGTATGTTAGTAGGTGCTTATTAGAGAACAGGTTACTGAAGACTCACCAGAGAATCTACTAGATAGCCGTAATGGCTAGTTAGTAGTGGCTAGTTCTCCTACTTACGCTAGTGAATATTATTAGTTCTTTGACCTAAGGGTCCATGGTAACCTTGTGTTCAATCCTCATGCTTTTACTCTTTCTTGACCACTTAGCGGGTCTTTTGGGTGGAGATTAGGTATGTGCTACTTGGCATGGAGGTTTGTGAGATCTAAGATAGAATTTGACTCCTCGTCTTTATGAAGGGTGAGTGCATTTTTTATGTGTTCTATTATGATTGATTCCAAGAAATTCTTGTGCAAGTTGATGTGATAATTTGGGAAGGAGTTTCAAAGATGAGGTTACAAAGGCAATCGAACATTAAGAATAGAAATATAGTATCGAGACTATTAGGAAGCTGACAAACATCTTGCCTAAGGCATCTTTTAGGATATAGGAGATGGAAGGACTGTATTTGCATAGTACGCATAATGCTACAATGGTTCTTCAAGACATTCATTTCGGCCAATTAGTTGGGCCCCATGGACTTGAGATTAAATATTGACCATGGAGATTGGATACTCTTCAATTAATGAGATTAATTGAATTGAGTTACTTTATTTAAAGGAGTTTAAACTAAAGTGAATATTTGATATTCCAAAAGTTACAAAAAGTTGTAAGCCTTGTCCAATAAATGGTAGAACCTAATGAGTCACACATAAAAGCCAATGACATGGTTTATTTAAGGAAGGAGAATTTTCTAAGAGTTAGAAAATTCATGATCGGTCTTTGTATGAGGCAAAATTAAAGTTATTTTGGCTTGATCAATTTAAATGTTAATTTGGTCAAATTAATTTAAGAGTTAAATTAAGATCAATTAATTAAAGATTAATTAATTGATGTTACCTAACTATCAATTGGTCAAAATTAATTTAAAGGTTGATTTAATTTTGACTAGCTTAAATTGTTAAGCACTTTGACTTAAGAGTTAAGTTAAAAAATTATTAATTAAATTAAAGTATTTAATTTAATTAAGTTGGAGAGATAATTTTTGGGAGAATTATTAAATGAAAATTTTA
Source organism: Jacaranda copaia (assembly GCA_014898725.1). Taxonomy (NCBI): domain Eukaryota; kingdom Viridiplantae; phylum Streptophyta; class Magnoliopsida; order Lamiales; family Bignoniaceae; genus Jacaranda; species Jacaranda copaia. Next base: position 1,496,241 of record JACGDI010002959.1, read on the forward strand.
TTTAAGAAGAATTAGAATTTAATTGCAAGATATTTCATTAGATGAAATTTGTGCTTCAATTAAATTCATTAATTACAAAGTTAGTGGCCACCTAAGCAAGGGACACTTGGCATCACATCCTTGTGGGGGGTGTGTGACCAGTCCTATATATGGATATGGCAGAGTGGCTAGCCAGATGTATGTAAGGTGTGGACATTTTGTGCGATTTTCTCCCAACAAAATTGTGTAGTTAGAATCTAATTTTGTTAGCTTCCTAATATTCTCTCCAACTCCTTCCACCCTCCACCTCCATATTCCCAACCTTCTTTGCCTCATTCTTTGTAGATATTTTAGCCATTCTATAGAGAATAGGCCATATATTTGGTGTGTGAATGTTTGTATTAGAGGTAATCTATTTTGGTTGCTTTTGCTTTTGATTGGAGCAGTTTCTAGTAGCCGATTTTTACTTCTTCTGGGAATACCTATGTTGTTTTGATCGGCCTAAAATTTAGACTGGAGAGTCTTCAAAGGGTGGTTGAGGAGTTTTAGTAAAAATTTTAGCTAAGATGAAAGAGCCTATCTTAGGAAAATCGATGCTAATCCTGTTGCGTCGGTGAAGAGCCTGTTTGACGGTTGAAGAGAGTGTTTTTGCTATTCGAATTTTCTACTTTCACCAAGGTATTTTCCTCTTCTAAATCTGAATCCTATGTATGATTAGATCCTTATGGTTTTGTGTGGGCTAGTTTATTTAATCTTTTTTTTGAAATATTTGGATTTTAGCGCTACACAAACCTTTAGATTGATAATCCTATGATCGAATTTTTGATTGATGTCTTATTCCTTAGATTGAGACATAAAGAATGTGCCAATGCTTTAGTCAGTGAGAGACTGCGAATGATGGAGTAGCTCCTTGACCTCACTAAAAGGTACATGGCCTAGGAGGATATGAATAAGATGAACTATTGTGGTAGAGAGGGCGATAAAAAGAAAGGGAAGGAGAAAGATGACAGATACTAGAAAGATGGTCGCCGATCTTTGATTAAGAGGTTTTACATTTATGCTTTACTCAACTCTCCCAGAAAATAGGTCTTGTTAGCAATTCAAAATGACAATCTTCTCAAAAGGTTAAGGAAACTCAATGAGAGTTAGGCCATGAAAAACTCTAAGAAGTATTAGCATTTTCACAAGTAGAGGGGCCATGACACGAAGCATTATTTTAACTTTCAAGATGAGATTGAGTGACTTATTTGAGAAGGTCATTTGAAAAAGTATGTAGATGAGAAAGCCCAACAAGCAATAGCTTAGCTCGACTAGACCTCTCTACAGAGAGCAAACTGGATTATCTTCTGGCAATGACTGTTGAAATAGCAAATTTTCTAGTAAGAAAGATTTTGGTTAACAATGGCAGCTTTACAAACATAATTTTCTTGTTGATGTTAGAAAGAATGAAACTAGGAAAGTTGAAGTTTGAGATAATCCATACCCTACTAGTCAGGTTTAGTGGGTTAGAAATTATGCCAATTGGGTTCATAAACTTGTCTACATCTTTTGGAAAAGTACCAAAGAGATGCATCCTCATGATCAAGTACCTGGTTATTGTGCACCTTTTACCTACAATGCCATAATTGGGAGACCAGCACTTAATGATTTTAGAGCCATAGTATCAACCTATCATATGAAGATCAAATTCCTGACAACGACCAGTAGAGGAGAGTTGCTATGCAATGTGAAGGAAGCTTGGCGTTGCTACACCATTTCGGTCAAGGTAAATGAACTAAAAATTCGACTAAAACTAAAACTCTTAGGGGACATCCCAGTCATGGAACTCGAGGAATGACATGCAAGTGAAAAAAGAAAAAGGGAAGACACCAGAGTCAAGCCTGTTAAAGAATTCAAAATAATTGAACTCGAACCTAAAGATTCGGACAAGACCACAACGATAGGGACTAGCTTAGGACACAATATAGAGTGCACGTTGGTTGATTTCATTAGAAAGAATATTGTTATCTTTGCATGGAAAGCAACCAACCCTAGCTTACTATTCACTATTTTAACATTGACCTATTTTTCAATTCTGTCAAACATAAAACTAGGATTTTCAATGCTAAGAGATGTTAGATCATCAAGGAGGAGGTCAATAGCTTTTAGAGAAAGGTTATATAGTATAGATACATTATCCTAGTTGGTTATGTGATATAGTCCTTGTCCGTAAAAATGAGGGCAGATGGAGAATGTGTAATGATTTTATGAACTTAATAAAGCATGCCCTAAGGACTTTTACCCCTATCTTGAATAGATCTATTAGTTGACTCAACAATAGGTTGCGACCTCTTAAGTATGATGGATGCTTTTCAAAGGTACTACCAAATTTTCATGGCTCCTAAAGATATGGACAAGACTACTTTTGTAGCAATATATATTATTTTCTCATCATGCCATTTAGATTGAAAATGCTAGAGCAACATACCAAAGGTAGGTCAACTTCATGTTCAAAAATGAGATTGATCGATCCATGGAGGTCTATGTTAATGATATGATTGTTAAAATAGAAAATGAATTAGACCATTTATTTGACCTCAACCACAAATTTTCAATCCTAACGGCATTTGGCATGAAGTTTAATCCTAACAAATGCATATTTAGAGTGAGAGGTGGGAAGTTCTTAAGCTACATGGTTAGCTAAAGAGGCATAAAAGCTAGTCCACAAAAGACATGGGCACTTCAAGACATCCTACCACCAAAGATAGTAAAAGATGTTCAAAGATTAGTCAAAAGAATCATTACTCTAGGTCGATTTATAGCTCAGTTAGCAGATAAAAGTCTACCATTCTTTAATGTCCTCAAGAATGCGAGGAAGTTTTAGTGGACAAAAGAATGAGACTAAGCTTTGGTTGAGCTCAAATAGTATCTGACCATACCGCTACTGCTCATAAAACCTATGATCGGAGAAGTATTGAACCTATACTTGGCGGTATCTATTGTAGGTGTCAGTTCAATTTTGGTATCCACTCAGTCGGGTTTGCATAGGCTAATATTCTATATCAATAAAGTCCTACAGGGCCTCAAGCATAATTATTTGAAGATCAAAAAATTTGCTCTTGCTTTGACCACAGCAACATGAAAGCTAAGACCTTATTTTGTGTCACATGTTATCATCATTTTGACCTATCAGCTATTGAAATAAGTACTTTCTAAGCTCGACACATTAGGAAGAGTAACCAAATGGACAATTGAGTTGGGAGAATTTGATGTCAAATTTATGTCTAGTATAGCTATAACAGCACAAATATTAGTTTATTCATAGTGGGGTGTGTCGACCTTTTCGTAGTAATTGAGCAGAAGCAACAGGTTTGGTTATTGCATATTTATGGATTAGCTATAACCATTTGGGAAGAGCAAGAATTTCCCTGTATTTTTCTTAATTTGAGGAATATGATTTTGCAATCAAACTCTACTAAGAAGTCACAAATACTAAGGTAGAGTATGAAGTCCTCATCGCAGGTATGAAGATAGCCCATTATAAAGAGGTTGAGTGCTTAGTAGCTATTATTGATGCACAGTTAGTTGTAAAGGAATTTAGAGAAAATTTTGAAGCAAGAAAAACAACCATGAACATATACCTAACAGAGGTTAAAAAGTTAGAACAGTAATTTAAAAAATTTATACTCAGCTTGGTACCTAAGTTGGAAAATGAAAGAGCAGCTGCATTTTCCAAATTTGTTAGCTTTACAAAAGGTATGAAGGAAAGAACAAAACCCTTTTTGATCTTAGATAAGCCCACCATATGTGACCTCCGCCAAAGTCAGATCTTGAATGTTAGAGAGATAAGTCCCAATTAGATCGAGGAAATAAAATCTTATCTCAAAGAATGTACCATAAAATAAAGCAGAGGCCTGAAGGTTAAGGGGATGAGCAGTAAAATTTGCTCTAGATGAGTTTGATTAGTTGTATAAAAGGTCTATCTTTGGACCCCCCATTAAAATGTCTGACATCAAACTAAGGACAAAAGGTCCTACAGGAGATTCACCTTAGTATTTGTGGAAACCACTTGGGAGGACATATATTAACCTACAAGGTCATCGAACATGGCTATTTTTGGCTAACCTTGCTCAAGAATGTGGTTAACTTTGCACGCAAGTGCCTATCCAACCAAGTACATACCAACATCTCCCATCAGCCGGGTGTAACCCTCATCCCAATACAGGTCACTTGGCCTTTCAACCAGTGGGGGGTCAATTTAGTAGGATCTTTCCAAAAGCCACAGGTCAAAGAAAGTACATGATAGCAGCAGTGGAATATTTCACAAAGTGGATCAAGGCAAAAGTTGTACCCAAGATAACAGATGTTGCAATAAGGAGTTTCTTAAGGGAAAAAGTTATCTGTTATTTTGGACTACCTAAAGTGCTCATATTTGACAATAACACACAATTACAAAGTAAGAAGATAAGAGATTGGTACAAAAGCTTAGGGATCAGACAACACTTCACTTTGGAGGGAAACTCACAAGCAAATAATCAAATAGTGGTTAGCAATAGAGAGATCTTAGACCATATCAAAGTTCGATTGGAAGGATTCAAAGGTAGTTGGGCAAATGACCTCCTGGGTGTCCTTTGGGCTTACAAGATATAGTCAAGAATGGCTATAGGATACAACCTATACAACTTGGTTTATGGCTCTAAAATAGTTGTCCCAATATAGTTAATCCAAAATATAGCTCAAGTAATCCATTATAACCCAACCATAAGTAAAGCAGAAAGACAATTTGACCTTGAGCTAATCGATGAGCACTGCCAACAAGCTTTCACAAAAATGCAAAGGTATAGGTCAATCATGGGCAAGCATTATAACAAACGTGTTATGCCAAGATATTTCAAGGTCAGCGATCTGATCCTCAAGAAGGTCAAAGTCTCAAAACAATCAAGAAACTTAACCTAAAGTGGGAAGGCCTCTACTCTGTGGTGAAAGTGGCAAAGCACAACTCTTATTGACTAGCCAACATTAGTGGAAATGAGCTCCCCAGACCATGGAACACAACTAATTTGAAAAAGTTTTATGTGTAAATTGAGATCTAATTGTATGAAGGAAATATGATTTCATAATACATATAATATTGTGACCCTGTAATCGTATGATCAAATTAATTTTGAACCAATTATTAACCAAAGATCAAGTCGGCCCCATAGTTGCATGATGAAATTGATTTTCAACCAATTACAAAATAATGATTTAGTTGACCTTATAGTCGTATAATCAAGAAAGTTCCTAACCAATTACTAGAGAAAGTTAAAGACATTCTCATAGTCGACCAATTACTTGACCGGTCATTTTCAATAATCAACCTCACAGTTTAGATTTTAAAAATTATTATAATGGATAAAAAAAAATCTGCCCCACAATTAAGATTAAGCTAGTGGTAGGCCATTTATGAAGTAAAGAATTAATTGGCATTGTAACAATGTAAATAAAACAAATATCAACAAGAAACATGATATTAACAGCATCTAGTTTATATTTAAAGTCAAAAGAGAATTATTCACATGCCCATTTGAGCCCTTACATTATCAAAATAAAAGTAAAATGCCCTTTCCTTGGCTCCCATGAGCTATAACTTCCATAGCAACTTCATCCACGGTTTTATCTATTTCATTTGTAGTGTCAACGCCTATTGTTAGAGGTAGGCTCTCGATCTTCTGCTTTGCCATAAAGGAGCTACCTCTATAGGTTGAGATGGTCTTGCCTTGTCTCCTAGAAAAAGGCGCTTGACGTCAGGAAAATATAGTGCCATATTAATCTCATTGTTCTTTATGTTGAGCGCCAAATCAATTAGAAAAGCAAACTTTTTTCTTACCTCGACTGCTTTGGGATGCAATGGAGCTTTGACCTCATTTGCAGGAGCATTCTTATTATAAACCTCAAGGCACTTATTTTCATAACATCAAGTCGAGCTTTATTTTCTACTCAAATCTCATACCCTAGAAACTAAAGCTGCTTTATAGCTCTCTCAAACGCCTTTTTTACATCGTCCATGTTGAATGTTATGTTGGTATCTGTGAACATTGATCTCAACATAAACTATTATATTATCTCTCTTTGAATCTCAGGCAGCACCTTGAAACATTCACCTTGAGCGTAGCACATACAACTCTTGTACCTTTACGCTCGACCTAACAAAGAAGCCTCCCAAATCAAATTCATTTTTTTTAGTTGCTCATATGCTTAGCTCCTACTTTGAATAGCAGCTAAAAGTTCAACATCTTTTTCTTTGAATTGCTTAGTCAGCTCTGCCACCCTCGACTCAAGCAATTCGACCTTTATCTTGGTTATTTCATTTTGTTCGTTCTCCAAATCCTCACATCTCTCCTTCAACCTTTGTTGGTATGTCTCACAAAGCTCATACTGACAGTGCAAATTGTAACCCCATTGCCTAACCTAAAAGAATGTAAACATATCATACACATAATGAAAAGACCAGTTTTGCTAAAGTAAAAAAAAAAAGCAGTACATTCGGTAAAAAACTTTACCATGTTAGCATGGTAGGCTAATGCCTTCAAAGCATCGAGCTGCTCGTGATTAAACATCTCCACTTGATCTCTTTGAAAGAGACAAGTGGTGCGAACAGCCAAAAGGGTTATTGAGGTTGGCCCTACTCCCATCATTGTTGCCGAATGCAGCAACTTGACTTTAGGCTAAAATTGAGGTTCAAGGAAAATACATAGGTTACAAAATCATTCTAGAGAGAGCATTGCATAAGTAGCCTCATCAGGATCAATAATTTTCTTCTTCCCCATACTAGTCGCACTCTTCTTAGAGGTACCATGTGCCTCGACCTCTATTGACTTTCTTTTTGTCAAGGAACTAGGTTGCTCATCATCCCCATACTCTATGCAATAGGAGATGGACTTATTTACTACACTTGTTGGACCCCGACAGCTTGTGGTGGAACTCCTTGATGAGCAACTGCGGCTTCACGTAGTTCTTATGCTCTCTGCTGCTTTTGCATCATGATCTGCCTTGCACGATTCATGATGGGTTAACCTGTAGAAGCCTATATCATTTGGATCAAAAACATATCTTAATAAATAATGATAACATATAGAAAAAATTAAGTTAGTTAGTTCTACCAAACATGTGTTAGGGTGCAATCTTAGCAGGGCGGTTGACAATCCAGCTAGAACTAGGTTCATTCTCTCCAATAAATTCACAGGCATCTATCTCACCAAACTCGAGCAAATCTTGAATAAAAATATTGTTCCATTATAGATTCTTATTAGTGTTCATCTCAATCCTACCCATCATCTACCCTAAAGGAATGTTATATCCGACCCCACAATGTGAGTGAACTTAGAAGTACCTTTCTTTCCACTTGTGGTCATGAGAAGAGGATAAGGTTCTAAAATTTTTTCTACGAAGTCAAGCGATCAAGTATAAAACCTTGACTCCTCTATATTACCCAACTTTTGAGACATAGAGAGATGAAATAGATTACTAAAATTTGGCCAAGAAAGGGGTTGGTCATGAATTATCATCAAAATAATGAAACTACATAAAAGGGAAAAGCACTTAGGTAGAAGTAAAGTCATACTAACCTAGAGATCACTTAACAAGTTGACTACAAGTTTAGTAAGGGGAAAACTATGTCTGCATTTTAGAGCATTTTCAAAAATAGTTATGCATCTCTCTAGAGGTGTATGCATTATATCTCTTTCCCTAGGTTTAATTAGCCTAAAACTCATTCAGAATATGATATTTGGCCCTAATTGACCTCAAGTCATTTGAAGATATTTTTGACACGATTTCACTATAATGAGCAGTAGTAAGAAGTCTACCCCTTGATCGGGGAGGCTAGTTAGCCTCCCTCGATGGCCTCACCTCCTCGACCATGGGCTCAAAAGGTCTAGCCTCATCGATAATAAGATTAGCAAAACCAACCCCCTTATCAACCCATAATATCCCTTAACTATACCCACTTCTGGTCGACTATTAGAAGAATTTGCCATTTACTTAATGTGTCACTCAAACGTGCCTTGCTAGTCAAGGCTTCTAATGATCGTGTAGCCTTATAGCCAAAACTTGCAATCCTACCACGACCTCATACATGCTATAAAACCAGGATAAATGAATAGGGAAACTAAAATAAGAAAGAAAGAAGAGTTATACAAAGTATATGCAAAAAATTAAAGAAATTGAAAAAGCTAAAAGATTTGACCAAACTTTCTGAGCTCAACCTCATATCAATGTAGTAAAAGTGATAAATGCGTAGTAACAACAGCTATTTATGGCCTAGCAGAGTAGGTGAATCGATTAATTTAACTAAACACCAGCTAATTAATGCATAATAGTCAGTTACTTGGGCACGAATTTCAACACAATCACCTAAAAATGGTTTTCACCTTTAAAACACTAGTTAAGATTCAAAAATTTTTGCCACCTTCATCAACCTGATCGAAATACTAAAGAATCATTCTTGTCAATAGCAAAATAATGATGCGCGTTATTTCTTACTCCAACCTCTACATGGTTGGACTCTAAAGTAGGATGGACTCATGATATGGGTAAGCCCACAAACCCAATAAAATACTAAAGCCCAGTATCAAGCCTAACAAGTTGAGATCCAGGCCCAAGCAGGTTGGTCTATGACAATGATATATTTCTAGACTAATGCTAAAACTTCAAATCAACCTTCGAGGTTGAGTAAGGTTGAATTTTGCTGATCTTATGAGGTTAAAAACATACAGTGGGTGAAGTAGTTGACTAGCCAAAAATACATTAATGGCGGAGTCTACCACCCGTTGCATCCGCATTAAATACACTTGAACCACCCTCATGTTCATATTAAATGGCCTTGACAACATATCACCTTTGTATTAATGATAGCAAAGTCTTTCCCTCCGACCAATTGGTCATAAGGAAGAATCGGGAGTAGGTCAAAAAAACCTAAGTTACCTCTACTCAAGGTGAGAAGGTCTAGTTTGTATCAAGATGAAACTTGTCTTTTCACCATTCGCCAAACATTATAAATATTCCCTCTTTCAGAAACAAAGGTATGCTTTTAAACACTTCTTAAGCCATTACTCTTCCAAATTATATTTAGGTCAAGAACTGATTTAAGCCTTGGAGAGTTTTTGCCAAGGACCCTCTCAGTTAACTTGACATTTGTTCATTGGCTGTAGGATTTGACCTGCATTATCGGTCAACATAAAACTTCTGGTCAAGATCGAGAAGCCTACTTCACCAAAATTGACATCATCAAGTTTATATATAGATACCCAAAGAAATAAATAAGAATAATATGCTTATACGAAGAAAAAAAATGAGAATTAATTAATATATATTATATATAAATATATTATGAGTGAATATATAATTATAATATATATATAATAATAATAATAATATACATTAATTTGTATTATTAGTATATATACGTGTTACCATATATATATATATGTGTGTGTAAACTATGTACTACTATACATATTAGTATGTATATACTATTTTTTGACGCATATATATAATATATCATGATAAAGTATATCTAAAATTTAGAGGTAATGGTTATAAATAATAAATATTGTACTTTATTATATTGAAGAAAAATTACACAACTATTAAATGAATAATTCTTATTTTTGTTAAATTTTAAAATACAAAAGAATAATAACTTATATATATAAGAATATTATAATTATTTTTTGATTTGTGAATATTATGTATATTATATTGTTGAAATAAATGCATGAAAATGCATGTAGTATAGTGATTAGCAACTCATTTGAACAAAACAAAGATCTTGTGTTTGAATCCAAAAAGATGCGAACTTCAAAATATTAGTAACCGAAATATGCGGTCACGGATGATTTAGTAACTGCCTAATAACATATATAATTTTTTTTAAATTTTTTTTAAATAATTAGTAATCGATTAGTGATTAATTTTTGCACATGTAGTTACTGATTGAGCAGTCACTAATATTCTTTTTTTGTTTTTTTTGGTAGTGCATTGATCATTGTTTATATTTTGTCATCTTGCTTTTCTTAAGGTAAGTATTTTTTTAATATTTATTATTTATTTTAGATATTTATTGTTATTTTTTTTAATCAATTGAATAGATAGAAATGATGGTTTTAGGAAGGACGATGGGATTTGGGAGAATGAGTGGAGCCTTTCCACTTGTTGCTATTGATTTTTGGTTGCTTGTATGTGTTGGAGTTTGAGATGCGATCATTTATAATTTATTTATGCACATTAATATTTTATGGTTTATTTTTTATTTTTACAATATTTGGGTTGTTATATCTTAAGGGGAGACTATGCCAAGTATTTTTTTGGTACAAATGGTCTTTCAAGGTTACCCCTTCATAATCCCTAGAGGGTCAAATAAACAAATTCAACTTTAGAATAATAGAGTTTAATTTAAAATTTGTCATGCTCAAATAAATAAACTTTAGGATAAATAAATTTAACAAAACAACTTACACACTAGGGATTTTATTGAAACATGGGATGTCTAAGTAATGAGGACTAAACGTTTGTAAGGAGGATAGAATATAATACCCTAAATCTTTTGTGAATCATGGTAGTAATTAATTTAATAATATATATTCCAATCATAAGTGTTATCGATTATAGCTTTAGATTTACTTGAATTTCATTAATGCTAAGCCATAATGCCAAGGGAACTTGACTGAGCGAATACATAAATAGAAGTGAGCTTCATTTTTCAGGGAAATAGAATGGATATTTGACATTAAATACTAGGAATAGTGGATCAACTTTAGTTGGTTTTGTTCTTTATGGACATTTTGAGTTGCTCTTCTTGTGGAATATGAGTATGTGATTTGTTTGGAGCTCGGTCAATATTTATGGGATCTTAATAGAGAGTAAATATTAGATATAAATTGAATTTTTTTTAAAAGCTTATTAGGGGTATTATTTTAGATACTACCTTGATCTTCTCTCAATTTTGAGGACGCAAACTTTGATCTTAACTTGGAAGAAAAAAGGGGGATAGAACATCATATAAGCTATTGACATGCCAGTATTAAGCTTTAATGCTAAATTTGTAATTTTATAAGGGCTACTTTACGGTGATTTAAGGTGTAGAGTTCAATATGTGAACAGACATTAGAAGTGGACAAAGTAAGTCCAAAAAAATGTAATTTTTCTAGAATTAGTGATACGTACAATCTCTTGATTTGTGACTTTCTCTTTACAGTGAAGGAAGGTTGATCTTATTTAAAGTTAATTTAGTAACATTGGTATTTATATGTAGGACGTAGGTAATCTGAATCAATTCATACATTAAGGAAAAAGAAATTTGAGACGTGTAAGTAGCTGCTTTTGTCTATATTTTTGTAAAATTACTTTTCAAAAAAAAAGAAGGTATATATATGTTTTTGTGGTTTTAGCTAAGTATGCAATTAAAATAAATTATAATCTAATATGAAAAACTTATATTGTCGTAGTCTGAAAGGTCTGAGAGTATCATTGCCGGTGCAGGAAGCATGCAGCAAACTCATCAGGGAGTCCTTTAAACTTCAAGATTGCTGGGGTCATAAATTAGAAAATAAACACCTTTGTTCTCATCTTTGTTCACTTTCAGGTAACAATTATAGCTGCCCATTTTCCCTTTCGACTCATCATTTGTTTCCCTTGTTTGTCTCTTCTAATTCCTTCACCAACTGTTAATTTTAGAATTGGGATGTGTGAGAGTTGGAATATACGATGGAAAAATTGTAATTTTAGTTACTCAATTATTATTTATTTTAATTTTGGTATTTTTTTAATTAGCATATTTAACTTTTTTTTTTTTCACACATTTAGTTCAATTTTTTGCAATTTCAGTCTTTTAGGGTGAAAATTTTGAAATCAAGCCCACAATTATACTAGCCAGCATTAATTGGGCTCAAATTTTTAGTATTTTATGCCATTTGTCAAGTCTATGCTGTGTTAGCTCCATGTTTGTTATCAGGTGTATTAGAATTTTTTTTTTTTAAATAATGGCATGTGAAACATTAGAAAGTGTTTAAGATAATTCCAAATTATTGTGGCAATTGAAAACAAAAGGCTAAAAAAATTTAAAATAGTGGGATGTAACAAATTATGAAAAAATTGAGACAATTCTAAATAATTATGACAATTGAAAAATAAATTAAAATAATTTCAAATAATTATGGAAATAGAAAAATAATTAAAATAATAGCATTTGAAAAATTATGCAGTGTTTACGATAATTCAAAAAAATTGAAAATTAAAAAAAGACTGAGAAATATAAAATTAATGACATGTGAAAAATGACAAAATATTTAAGATAATTTTAAATAATTGTGACAATTGAAAAAAATTGAAAAAAAATAAAAATAATGAACGATGAAAAATTATGAAATGTTTAATATAATTCTAAATAATTAAGATGATTAAAAAGACTAAAAAAATTTGAAGTAATGGCGTATGAAAAATTATGCAATATTTAAAATAATTTTAAATAATTAGAAGAATAGTAGAATTAGATCAATGATAATAATTTAGGGTTTAGTTACACAACAAATAAATAAATACTGATTTTTCTTCTTAATCACTTATTGGGTTTCGTAACAAATTAATTCAATGAATCTACAGAAAGCTTCATGCCCACCGCTACAAGCCGGAAAGTTAACCTCTGCAACTAAGCCACTATCTCTTTTCCTGAAAGTTTGAATATTGTTAGGCCAATTTCGACTTCACTTGTCACTGACCACCCTCTCCTCCGCCACCATAAGGATTTCGAAACGTTACCCACTGTTGCCAGCAATTTTAGTGTTCACTACCAACCATCTCCTCCTTTAGAGTCTTGTGGCGCCACCCCAAGAGAAGGCGGCAGGAAAAAGCCCACCGCCTGCCGGTGCCTCCTTCATCATCTTCAACAACTTTTTTGCAAGTAAACGCCCTTCCTAAATCCTCTCTAAAAATTGCAATTTTAGTTTCCAATTCTTTTTGCCGGACGCTCCAACATCTTCAAGCTTTTAAATTTCCCCGCAGCCTCACAAACGAACGAAAGCTATTTAGGATTTCACTAAATCTGTTAGGGTTTTGGGTTTTGCTTGGGAGATTTTTTGATTTCTAGCTCAGATTCATTGTTTGGTAGAGGCAACTTTGGGTTTTCTATATGAGATTTGAGTTGAAGGTGTGTGAATTTTGAAAGAGATTTTCTGGGTTAGGGCTTTTGTTCAAATTAGGGTTGAGGGGGGAATTTTGTTTGTTGTTATTTTGTTTTTTCATCTCCACATTTTTTGAGTTTATTTTAAGTATTTTCTAAATTTTTTGAGTCTCTTTTATTTAATTTTAAGTCTAGCATTTTTTTGTTTTCAATTGATGTGGTAACACGCATGGAGCTGACATGGCATAAAATACCCAAAATTTGAACTCAATTGATGTTGATTAGAACAATTGCAGTCTTCATTTCGAATTTTTTAGCTCGAGATGATTAAAATTACATAAAATTGGAAAAAATATGCAAAAAATAAAAATAAAATGATGCTACACCCTCCTCGTATACTAAAATTAAAATGGGTAATAACTGAGGAGCTAAAATTGTAATGTTTCCAACATATATGAGACAACATGCTACGAAATTATAAAAGAAAAAAGGATCAACTCAAGAACAATCACAATCTCGCTAAGCAATAATGCAAATAAACTTTCTAGAACAAACTTTTGATCACAAACTGAGTTGAACTCAATGACAATCTGGGAGAAAACACTAATCAAACAAGCAATCTTAAATATCAGTACTTAAAGGCCCCTATTTCTTTAGAAATGTTCCACGAGCACATTATATTCAACAGAGGCATCCCCTGCCATAGGATCAAACCAAATTGTATGCACCAATGCATATCCTCTGGCATACCTAAACAGTCCACTCCCGTGGATGATTGGCACTTCTCTCAAATCATTAGCCACATGGTTCCATCCAGGCATGCTGATGCTGCTTCCATTATACTTTCCTTCTGTCAATGCAAATGTCACAACCATTAGCAATGTCGCCTCATTTTGAGCTACTGATGAGTACATTCCTTGCGCTCTTCCAATGATCTTGGAATTGTGATCTGGCCCTTGTGTCAATGCATCATCCATCATGAATGTAGATCCAAAGCCAAGTCCCTCTCCTATTACTTCCACTATAGTGGGATTCTTGCCACTAACCAAGTCCTGGAAGTAGAAGTGGAGGTGGGTTGTTCTCTCCATTTGGCTCAGTGTTATGGTTTCAAGTAAGTCCTCTAAGAAATTGCCACTGGAAGAAGTGATTGAGATTGAGAAAAATAGCAAGTTGAAGACGAAGAGAGTGTAACTATAAGAAAGGCCATTTGAATATATGATTTGAGAACACAATGGCCAAGTGATTTATAAAGAGGTTGTGGATGGTTTTAGGCAATTTATTCTTTTTTGGCTCTATGATGACGTGCTCTTTGCGGGGAAGAAATTATTTCTTCCCCTTCGAAAATATTATAACTCCAACATGTGGCCTTTGTAGTAGAGATGGCACAGAAAGCATTCTTTCTTTTGACGTAAATATAGCTTTTGGCAATTTCTTGCTTTTCTTTTTGTTTTAGGAAGTGATTGCTTGAAGCTGACTGCTTGATTTTGTTGTCTTCTTCCTCTGCATTCAAGAGTTGAAGTGGCAAACCTTTACTGAATAAAAAACATGCATTATTTGCATACCGCCTTTTTCCTTTAAAAGTTGTCATTTCTTTATCAGTTTATCTTGGAATGAATGTGTCGCTTAATTATTGTCATAATAATTTCTTTCTTTTCATTGAATTCTGATTATCAGTAAAAATTTGCATGGCTTTACATCATACAACTAAACCATAAGTGATTAATTTTGAAATCATTCCTAAAATAAAATTTTAGTTTCCTTTGTGTGTGGGTGAACAGTTAGTGTTTTCTAGGTATGTTCAACCCATTTTACGGAAAGTTTGGACAAAATACTTTAGGCTATGTTCTTTTACATTTTGGATGTTTTTTGTAAAATACTTTGGAAAAATGAGTTTTTGGAAAAATAATTTGGAGAATATGTCAGGTGTTTTTTTTTTTTTTTTTTGAAAAAATAGGGGAAATGATTTAAGAATGAGATGGTTGTTCTTTTTTGTTTTAGGAGAAGATAAATTTTATTATAGTAGTTAAATCAGTGGAATTTTTGTTGGGTTTGTGGGGTAAAAGTGATTTTTTATGTAATATTTATGTATATATGTGTATATATGTGTATTTGTGAGTGTAATGATTGAAATATGATTGTAATTAAATGATGTGTATTTAATTTATTGTAACAATTTATATTTATTTAAAATAGAAAATGACATACGATGTATTATATTTAAATAATGTCTGGATCAAATAAAGGATAACTACATAGTAACAAATTGAAATTAAATTATTATTATTAATTGTAATGAAAGGAAAGAAATTATCTACATTTAACTGTTTCGATTTAATAAAATAAACATATTATCATATAAACCATTATATTTTACATATTAATAATTTAACAATAAAAAAATCAAAAAAAATTTGATATGTACTATTGATCAAAATTAGTCACATTTAATTAGTGGTGATAGTTTATAAATGTATTAGGCGATTTTAGGATAGTTATTTTAATCGAACATAAATTATAATAAATATTATACATATATTCAATTGGAAAACTTTTATTTTAATAAGTAATTTTAGTAGTATCGAAAATACATTTATTTTAATAAATATGCATTTTAATATAATTTATTTATTAAATTGATAAATAAATTAAGTCAATATATTATAGTTATTTAAATGAAATTTAAAAACAAGATCAACAAAAAATACCCGTTGTGTTCAAACAAACAAGGCAAAGTATTGAGAATCAAATTCAAAATCGTCAGCTTCAAATCACAGCCCGTAGTGTTCTTTCGCTAAAAATGATTGACAGACATGAAGCCCCACAGAAGGAATATGCGATTTATAATTTGCCTAAAGCCCAACTAAAAATTGCAACCTTCAATCGTTGTATTAAAATCCAAATGAACAATTTTCAAATCAGACCTTCAATCGATGTATGTCGATGCTGTTTTGCATGGGTTTTTTTTTTTTTTTTTTTTTTTTCCCTTTTTTCTTACAACTGAAACACGATCGAGTGGAACCAAAATAGGGCAACAATTTTTGTGTAGTGGAGAAGGAATCGTGGGTCTTTTTTCCTCATGAATATAGGTTCTTGGGAGGAGATGAGAAGACTCGAATGAGGGGGAGAAAAAGGGGGCTTCTTTGTCTTGGGGTTAGCTTAGCAGAAATTGGGTGATGGAGAAGGAACGGTGACATTTTTTGGTAGCTAAAATGGTGCTTGGGGGAGAAGAGCAGACTGGCATTGGGGGGAGGGGGAATGAGGGGGAGAAAGAGGGGCAGACAACATTTGGGGGTGCCAGCGTAGGATTGGGTATTTTGAAAATATTTTGGGAGGAGTTTTTTGGACAATTTTTTTTTTATATTTTGGAAAAATATTTGAAGAAAGTGTAAACATTCTATAATTATCCTAAGGGTTGGAAAATATCTTAAAAAAATGCTAAAGAACATAGCCTTAGTTTCAACAAAAAATTGTAAGGGACTTATAAATTCTATGGCTGTCTTTGGTGGCTATGATTAGGATAATCATACTGTTTATCTAATCTAATTTTTTATTTGGTTCCAAAATATTGGATTCTTTATAATTTTATGGCTTGGTGTTCAATCCAAGGTATTAAATTATGGATAAAATCTAAGAGGTGGAATCTAAAATGTCAAGCCCAATTTTGTTGGGTATATTAAAACGCATTGATATTTTGGCCCCTACTTATAAAAAGAAAAAAAACCTCTTAATGTCTAATAAATAGATAAATTTCAACATAATAGTCTACGAAATTAATAGTAATGTACGGTAAAGAGCTTTCATAATATAACAATAAAAAGATTAAGTCTATGTTATGTTATTCAAGATTTCCAAATAAATAAACTAATTCAAGATTATTCACGCTAACCAAGAATAAGATTTGACTACCTAAATTAGTTTATATCTACTTGATCTTTTTTTTAATTACTCTAGAACATAGCATTATGATAATTTAAATTAGTAGAAAATTAAACTAAAATTCACCAAGCTAGTCTAATCTATGCCTTCAGTTTTTACTCAAAATGACTAAAAAATAACATAACATTATGGTACAAATGACATTTTGGGAAAATCAGTCTTCTCTTTAAAACAATCTCAACACTTCTTCAAGCAAAACCCAGCAACTTAGTGCTTCATGCTTTCAAATCTTGGAGCTTCCAACAAAGAAAATGTATCATCCAACTTGCCGTGCTCGGTGCTTCTAGATGATTACTTATTTCACCTTGTGTTCGCACAAATTTTGAATTTGCAAAAAATGTTATAAGACAAGAAAAATATAAACAAATTCAATATTTAATTCAAAATAAAGTGGTTATAATCTCTGAAAAATATCCCCACTGTTCAAGACTAATTCCTTTTATTATTCTCCTTGAATACTATACAAGAGCTTGATGTTTGTTCTTGAATCGGATGCATAATTCCCTCATAAACTTGTGGATGAAATTATGAACTTTCTTAAAGTCAAGTATTTGTTTTGATATCAAGGCCTTTGAAATTTGGATGCTTTTGAAGAAGATATAGAACTTTTATGATGATTGCAACACTTCTTCATGGCAAGAGGTCAGACTTTATAGGTTGGATGGTTGAATTTCTTGATATTTAAATTTCTTGATGTGTGGTGCATTTTACACTGCCCCTTTTTACAGGCATAAATTAGAATTTGATGGCTTGAAACTTGAATCTCCCTCTTGTTCTTGAATATCACTTGAGACTGACTTAATTTACTACTAAGCTACATTTAAATATATTTTGACCCAATTCGCTAATCCAAAATAAATAAAAATTTTATAATTCATTTTGAATTGATCCATTCTATAAAGATAAAAATTATTATAAACTTTAATTTTTGGAATTCAAATCAACAATCAATAAATTTGCACTATCAAATAGTGATTTATTCCAATAAAATTCCAATGTCAAACCCTCATATCAATTAATGCTTTTGATGCAACTTGTGGCAATTTCGGTAGTGCAATCTATTTGTACAACTTTCGGCAATTTCGATAGTGCAATCTATTTGTATGAGTAAATTTATAGATTTCCAATATAATTATCAATCCTAACCAACCAAACAATTAGAATAACTTTATAGGTGGGTTATAGAGCCACGTGTTGAACCCAAACAAACAATTGCTTGGCGTGCGCAATATGGCATGCACATCCAACTCATATAAATAATGCCCAATCATATCAATTGGACCAAATGCAGGTTATTTAATTTATGTATAAAATTTTGAGATTATAGACAAGGCTCAAGGATCAACATCATTATCCCTAGTTGACATCCAACCTTTTATTTTATTTTTTTGAAATGTAATCAAACTTTTATTATAGTGATCTTTCAAAGTGGCTTCAATAATAAAGTTAGAAAATTATTAATCCAAACCCCACAATCAAACAAAGAATCAACCGCCCTTGCTATAGCATAAGCAACTGTATTCATAGATCGTTTAACAAAGGAAATAAGAAGTTGATCTAAACTTTCTTTGAAGCTTCTACAATCATTAATAATAAGACCTAAGTTTGAGGAGAAACATTCCTGACTATTGATAGCACTAATTATCTCTTGTGAATTAGATTCCACCACACACTTTGAGAAATTGAACTACTTTATCCAATTTAGAGCCTCTTTGATTCCCAAGCATCCTGCGACAATACTGTCTAAAAAACCCTTGTATGTTCTGAAACCTACTGCTACAAAAAAACCTCTGTGATTCCTAACAATCTAACCAATTTCTATCATATTTATGTTATGGAAGAATATCGCATCCGTATTAACTTTAATCTATCCATGATCTGGTTTTTTCCAAACTTGAGAAGTCAGGCCATGTTGTCTACAATCTGGAATTTTCTTAACTTTCAACCAAATTTGTTTCCATTGATCCAAGTACATCGTAGCATGTTTGATAATAGCATTAGCTGTTCTTCCTGCACCTTGCTAGATTATGTTGTTTCTATTGTTCCATCAATTCCAGTAAAACATGATAGCAAGCTCACAAAGGTCACTAGGGACAATAGAAAATACAAGATTCAACCATTCAAACAGATTCTGACCATTACCTCTAATAAAACTAATAGCAAATCTTTCCCAAACAACCCTAGCAAAAGGGTATTCAACCAACACATGGAGTATTGTTTCTTGACTTGTTTTGTAGACTGGGCACTATGTAGTTACATCCACCCTCTTTAGTCTCAGCAAATCTCTTGTTGGTAAACAAGAGTGAGCGGCTCTCCATGTCAGAATTTTTGCTTTTGAAGGATCGATGAATTCTAGAATTTATTCCAGAATCTTTTCCTATCCTCAACTTTTGCCTCTAAACATTAATAGCAACTAGGTGTTATAAGGCACTTTTAATAGAATATTTACTTGTTTTTTCCATACACTAGTACAATCTATCCTCTGTTTTCCTCAGGCTAATAAGAATCTGATAAATAAGATCTTTGTCTTTATCATTAAAAATTCCCTCAATTAATTGAGAGTTCCATTATTTCCTTGACTGGTTGAAAAGATCAACAACTTTCATACTAGCATGAGTATCTGGCAAAGTGGTAGATATGAAAGGGTTAGAGTCTTGAGGAAGCCAAGGATTAGATACAACATGATTTTATTGCCATTTCCCACTCTCCATCTACTACTATATCTCGTAAGGGACTATGCAGCTACTAGGCTTCTGCAAGCATAGCTAGGATTTTATCCAATGCGGGCCTCTAGTAACGAACTATGTGAGAAGTATTGAGCTTTACAAACACAAGCAACAAGGGAGTTTGGGATTGTTAACATCCTCCAAAGTTGTTTCCTCAACATTGGCAAATTGAATTCATGAATTCTCCGAAAAATAAGTCCACCAAAAAATTTAGGAATACTTAAATTCTGATAGCTGTACCATTTTATGCCTCCCCTTTCATTTGATCCTAAGCCCCACCAAAAAGTGTTCATTAGCCTTTCCAACTCATTACAAAGCTCAATCGGTAGCAGAAAAACATTCATAGCAAAGTTCGGGATAGCTTGGGCAACCAATTTTAATAAAATCTCCTTTCTCGCTCTAGATAACATTTTCTTTTTCTATTTGGAATTCTCTGCCATACTTTCTCTCGAATGAAGGCAAAGATCTCTTTTTTTCTTTCAACCTATAAACACCAACAACCCCAAATACTTCCCTTGTGTTTCATCCTTTTGAATTCCCAATCTTAAGCATATTTCTTCTTTTTTATGGCTAACAACATTAACACTAAAAATGATCTTAGATTTATCAGTATTAATCATCTAACTAGAAGCTTGCTCATACTCCTTAATAGTCTCAGCAATACATGACATCTCAAAAAGATTGGCTCTAAAGAAGAAAAAACTGTCATAAGCAAAAAACAGATGTGATATAATAGGTGCTTCTCTAGCAACTTTGATTCAGTGAAATCTACCTTGGCTATTGAGATGATTCAAAGTGGCCGAGAGTCCTTCTGCACTCAAGATAAATAAGTATGGGGAGAGAGGATCCCTTTGTCTTAATCTTCGATATGGAATAATTGGCCTCAATAATTGATTCTCTTTTCACAATCTTGTACGAGACTGACCTGATACACATACTCATAAGGTCTACTCATTTTTTAGCAAAACCCATTTTAAGCATGATATTCTCCAAATAGCACCACTCCATTCTATTGTAAGCTTTGCTAATGTCCGCTTTTAGGGCCACAACATCTTTCTTCCCCTGTCTTTTTCTTTTCAAAAGATGCATAGCTTCATAAGCTATAAAAATATTGTTTGTAATCATTCGCCTTGGCACAAAGGCACTCTAGGCATCTGAAATAATGTCTGGAAGAATTGCTTACAACCAATTAGCCAGGACTTTTGACACAATTTTATAAAGGACAATGCAAAGGGAAATTTGTCTAAGTTTTGTCATATATGAGGGGTTCTCCTTTTTCGGTATCAACACAACAACAGTTGCATTAAGACCATTCAGCAATTTAGATTCATTCAAGTATGAGAGACAAAATTCTAAAAAAAACCTAGAGTTCATACCATTGATGCCGAGGGATTTATCAAAGTGCATTTGAAATAAAGCCTTTCTTATTTCTTGAGGAGTAAATTCAGCAAGCAGAATTTCATTATGCTCATTAGAGACTCGCTTCTCGATATTATCCAGAATCGGTTCCATGTTACATTCAGATGCTGTAAATAAGTTTTGAAAACAACACAATACCACATCATCTAGGCCATTATCCCAATCTTTCCAACATCCATGAGAATCCTTCAATTGAGCAAAAGAATTGTTCTCTCGCTTGCCATTAGCCACAGAGTGAAAGAACTTAGTATTCGAGTCTCCTTCTTTCAACCAAAATATCTTTGCCCTTTGCTTCTAAAAATTTCCCTTTGATGTAGAACCTCAAAGAAACTTCTTTTAGTATCTTGAAAATCCATAATACCTGATGCATCTCTATGCCCATAAAGTCTAGACATTCTCTGCCTTAAAATGTTTAGCCAATTATTTAGATCCTTTGCCCATCTCTACAAATTCTGCCCACATTTTTCAGTCTTAATCTGTAAAGAAAAGCACCCATTCCTCGCCCAGCTTTCTGCTATTGTCTGCTTACACCCATTTTCTCTTAGCCAAAAATTTTCAAATCTAAAATGCCGACTATAGGTAGTTGAAATAGGACTGAGCGCTTCTATGACAATAGGATAGTGATCGGAAGAGGTGATTTCAATGTTGGTCACTTGGTAACCTAAAATTTGTTAATCCAGCTAGAAGAAGCTAGGGCACGATCCAAGCATTCTTCCACCCAATGTTCCCCTCCTCTACCTCGTTCCCAAGTAAATTGATACCCCAACATGCCCAAATCGATTAAACTAGCTTCGATCACTGCTTCGCTAAAACCCTTGATCAGATGTCACGAGTGTGGATGACTTCCGCTCTTTTTCAATTTAACCAATATGTCATTGAAATCCCCAGCACAAAGCCAAGGCAGATCTGATTTTGTTGCCAGTGTAAGAAGAAGATTCCAAGATTCCTTGCGTTTTTGAACATCCAACCTTTTATTTGAAAATAACTAATTATTCACAATTTCTGTGTACAGAAGTAGTTGTCACCTAACTTTTCCTGAATGATGGATTATTCTTGTTCTGTACAATTAGCTGTCTGAAGTAATCTTCCTTCAGTTTTGTCGAAGCAGTTAGGTGGATTATTTTTGTCCTAATACAAAAATAAGTATTATTTATGAAGAGATGCCTAATGACAAAAATCAAACTAAAATTAATCCTAGTAGCCAACAAATTCATATGAGTTCCCACTGGTCTTACTAAAATTCTTATTTTGTAACTATACACATTTTATTTATGTTCTTTAATTTGTACCGTGCATTACTTGCAAAAAATAATAAAAGTCAATTTTTTAAACTATCATTCAAAATCATCCTAAATCATTTGGACTTATGAAAATTGTTAAATAATTGTTCACTTAAAAGGCTAATATCCAGACAAAAAGGAAAAAAAAAATAGAAATTCAGTTAGTCACCCAATAACTATATGGACCGAATGAGGGAGGATTGCTGTGGCTCCATGGATATTGGCTATCCTTCCTAAGGGTTGGCGGGGTCGGGTATCCCCAAGAGGTACCCATAGTGCGGATATTCGAAGGTTCGGGTGTCATTTTTTGATACATAAGTCTCGTCCTTTATTTAATGGGGTACCTCGTAAGGTCGGGTACTCTCAAACCTTCACGGATTTTTTATATATTTTTAATAAATAAAAATTAAAATTTTATTAATTTATTATTTATTTTCTTGGTGAACCAATAGATAATACTATATTTCATCATTCACAAGTTTTAAATACCAACTAATATATAATTTTAAAATTTAAATATAAACATTATTATCTAATATAGTATAATAAAGTCTTATATTATAATATAAGAATTAGAATTTTGAGCACGTGTAATAAATGTTCCTTTTCTTTCTTTCTTTCTTTCTTTCTTTCTTTTTTTTCTATTTCTTATCTTTGAAATGCCTTTTTATTAAAAAAAGATATTCTCTATAATATTTTGTGAAATTTGATATTTTACGTCAAACAATAAATTTAAACATAATTATTAATAACTTTTAGAAAAAAACATAAAAATGATCAATTGGTAATGGCCTAATGGGTAATAGCTTAATGGGCTACTAAATTCTAAGCCCAATTTGATTTGGCCTTGGGATATTAAAAAGAGTCCAAATTCATATTTAAATCTGAAACTCAAAATAATGGTCCAAACACTTTATTAATTAAACACTTAAGTTTTTTTTTAAACAAAATTAAATGGGGGTACCTGATTGGGTATCGTATACCCTAATTCAATACCCAATACCTGACTCCCAAATTTTCGAGTACCCCCTTAATTACCCGTTCGGGTTTGGGGATAAAAAATACCCAACCCGAACGGAAAAAACTCGATGAAGTCAAGTCGGATACCCCCATACCTGAACCTGTTGTCCACACCTAATCCTTCCCTTTTAATATTAGTGCTTTTTATCATGTATGTTGGAATTTTTGTAGTATATAATTTTAATATATATATTTGAATTTTTAAAATAAGTAAAAGAAAAAGTTAAAACGAAGTAAAATAAGTTATAAGATAAAAAATTAAATAACTGAAGAGAAAGAAAAGGTTCGATTGACAAAGACAAAATGACTATTTTATTATTATCTTTTAAAATAAAATTATACATATTAAATTAATTAATTTAAAATTTGCGTGCTTTATAAATAATTAATAATTTTGACTTATTCGATGCATGTGCTAAAAATTTTATAACATGTAGTAAATAAAATGAATATTTTTTTTAAAGTATAATTTTAGTTTTTTTAAATAACATTTGATACTTATTTAGCTTTTTAGTATAATGACATAAAAATTATGATGAGAAGAAAATTATGAGTATAGAATGTGTGGGTTTTAAATTATAGTTACTACATAAGTTGAGGATCAAAGAAAAGAAGTGAGAGTATTTTAAGTACATTACATGAAAACATATTAACAAGAGGGTAAGTGCTTATCAATGGTATAGATATAAATTTTTGTTATTATATATATAATTTTACCCTACAAAAATTATAAATTCATTTTTACATACAATGAAAATTTCAATTCCTGTCTCCAAAAGTAAATTTTCTCCTTATTGAGTGCATAAAATAAAGAAAAAAAAATTCATTTTACCCTATATACTTAGACTTCGCTTTACTTCACCATTTATACTTTTAAGTGCATCACTTTGTCTACTCGTAGTCTTAACTTCGCTTCAATTCTTCAACTCCAAAAGTCTTTTCAATTTTTATTAAATCACTATATTTTATACCGGTATACCAAAAATGTTCTTACCTCAACATTTTCTTGTCAACAATTCTCCCAGCTGCTCTTTCCTATACCGATCCATACATTTTTTCTCCAAATCTTTAGAAATGAAATTCAATATGTCCCATGTACCCTACCCTCCACCAATAATCTTCAAAAGATTACTCAATTTTGCCCCATCTAAACATGAATTATTGTTTGCGATCTCAACGCTCCTTATCATTTTTTTCAAGTAAAATCCAAAAAATTTAACTTTAAAAGATTTAATTTCTATCAACAGCTAACTCTAATTTCAACAACATAAGAAACAAGAAAAAAGGTTACCAAAAGAAAAAACCAAGCAAAACATATCATTAATTAAAAAATCTTCTGAATTCTCTTTAAATCCAAATATATATTAAAAAATTATTTTATTTTTTTGACATCAAAAAGTAAAGTCCTTGAATCCAAAATGTGAACGAGTGAAAAACGATTTGGTGAAAATGGGTTTAATTTATTTAATAAATGAAAAGTAAAAGATTATGGATAATTTAATAAAGACTTAATACTGTTAAAAAGATGAAAGAAATTTACTGAAATGGAACACTTAAAATAATACTGAGAGTAAATAGAAATAAAATAATATAATTAAAAATACAAGGAGATAAATTAAGACAAGACCTGTAAGGTTAAAATGGATTTTA